>JALJCO010002232.1:0-41483 GCA_023101725.1 Atherinomorus stipes | reverse complement strand
ACCTGATATAGGGTGATGATGTCATTAGACCACACCCTTCTCATTACAGAGATGCACATCACCTGATATGCATAATTGGTAGTAGCTTTGGGCCGATACAGCTTGGAGTAAGACAACATGCATAAAGAGGATGATGTGGTCAAAATACTTATCTGCCTAATAATTCTGCACTCCCTGTAGAGGCTGCACCAGGCTGCCGCATCACTTCCATGATATCGGACATACGCTGATCTGGAGCTCCACCAAAACTGTCTGGATGAGGAAATGAACGGATTCATGCTGGAAACAGATCCAGGTTGAAAAAAACGGAAGTTTCCCTTTAAGACCTGCGGCGTGAACGCAGCCGTATTCGTTCACATGTTGACATTTTGGTTTTGATTTGTTTTTAACTGCTTTCTAGTTCGATATTTTTATGTTAGCTAACTGATTTTATTCTTGATTATTGTTTTATCTTAAGTTTGTACGCTGCAGCACTTTGATCAACTCTGTTGTTTTAAAAATGCAGTATAAATAAAGTTGCTATTGCTATTTTACTTATTTCATCATTCTGTTACAAAATCTCGCAAGATTCCTGAAAACTGGCAAGATTTTGTAACAACAATCAAATCCTGTGAGGTTTTGTAAAATCTTGCAAGATTTCGTCAGTAAAATAGATCTATACCGTGATTTTAAATATCAATATGATATCAGCATATGAAAATATCGCGATATTTCAGTGTACCGATATTTGTTCCCACCCCTAGTTTGGAAGCAGTCTGGGGTCTCTCCAGTGAGGCAGCAGCTTTCTTCCCCCCAATCGTAATATCTCAGCGAGAGAAGCATAAAAGTGGGATTTTCAGCTGCATGTCCGATCTTAAACCTTCCAACTTTATGGGGTACAAGTTATCGGGGTTTCCTGTTATCGGCCCGATAATTATCGCAGACCGCAGAGGTCCGACGTGGTCCTTGCAGAGGTGGAAAAACACTGACAGCAAATCTGCATGGAAACAGAGATGCTTCTGTGTGCAGGTTCCGGGGGTGCAGGAGCAGCTGGTGGACAGGGACGAGGACGCCTCTTTCCAGGACTTGTCCTGGAACACCAGCAGCGTGATGGGAGAGGTGGCGTTGTCTTCCCCTGAGGTGAAGCGGGGGTGAGTTCATACGTGTGGCGTGTTGCTGGGCTGTCTCACACGGACCTGTCCGTCTGTCTGTCAGCTCTTCGGCCTGAGCGGTCTGGAGGACCTGAGGTTCCAGCGTCCGGCTCTCACCTCCACACCCCTCTGCTCCCTGAAACACCCCCCCACCAGCTGGCGGGACAAAGACTGCGCGCATTGCAGCAGGTGCACCACCTCTCATTGGTTCTCCGTCATCACGTGACCTCACAGCCAATAAGAACTGACCACATGCTGCTGTGTTCAGGACGCCGTCAGAGATCCGACAGAAGGTCCGAGCGCTGCTCCGGGCGAACCCTCAGACCCCGACGCCACTGAAGATCAGCGAGCCGCAGGACCAGGTGAGAACCAGGATTCCTCCATCGTTCCTCCATCGCTGGGATTCATCCTCACCTCATGAATCTACCTGCAGATGACCGGGATGTGGGACGACCAGAACCTGGACCGGGACAGTCCACAGTCCGGTGGAAGCTCTGAGGTCAGACACAAACTCTGAATTCACCAGACACATGAAATGCACAGGTAACCCTGCAGCTGTTTATCAGGTAACCCTGCAGCAGTTAGTCAGGTAATCCTGCAGCTGTTTATCAGGTAACCCTGCAGCTGTTTATCAGGTAACCCTGCAGCTGTTTATCAGGTAACCCTGCAGCTGTTTATCAGGTAACCCTGCAGCTGTTTATCAGGTAACCCTGCAGCTGTTTGTCGGAGCCCTGCAGCTGTTGGTCAGGTAACCCTGCAGCTGTTTAGTCAGGTAACCCTGCAGCAGTTTAGTCAGGTAACCCTGCAGCGGTTTAGTCAGGTAACCCTGCAGCGGTTGGTTGTGATCAGGTAACCCTGCAGCGGTTGGTCGGTCATAACCCTGCAGCGGTTGGTTAGTCAGGTAACCCTGCAGCTGTTTAGTCAGGTAACCCTGCAGCTGTTTATCAGGTAACCCTGCAGCTGGTTTGTCAGGTAACCCTGCAGCTGTTTAGTCAGGTAACCCTGCAGCTGGTTAGTCAGGTAACCCTGCAGCTGTTTAGTCAGGTAACCCTGCAGCTGTTTAGTCAGGTAACCCTGCAGTGGTTTGATCAGGTAACCCTGCAGCTGTTTGATCAGGTAACCCTGCAGCGGTTATTGATCAGGTAACCCTGCAGCTGTTTAGTCAGGTAACCCTGCAGCTGTTGGTCAGGTAACCCGGTGGCTGGTTGGTCAGGTAACCCTGCAGCGGTTTAGTCAGGTAACCCTGCAGCTGTGTTAGTCAGGTAACCCTGCAGCTGTTGGTCAGATAACCCTGCAGCTGTTTGTCAGGTAACCCTGCAGCTGTTTATCAGGTAACCCTGCAGCGGTTGGTTAGTCAAGTAACCCTGCAGCTGTTTATCAGGTAACCCTGCAGCAGTTGGTCAGGTAACCCTGCAGCAGTTAGTCAGGTAACCCTGCAGCGGTTGGTCAAGTAACCCTGCAGCAGTTGGTCAGGTAACCCTGCAGCGGTTGGTCAGGTAACCCTGCAGTATTTGGTTGGTCAGGTAACCCTGCAGTGGATCTGTGTTACTGGGCCAGGCTCTGCTACCGGAACCTCAGAACCCAGTCTGTGAAGGGCTTTCAGGGTCTGGATTTCTGTTCCCCTCTGCAGGTCCAAGGGGAAAGCCTGCTCGGCTCCATCCTGCAGGTCCAGGACCAGTCCAGGTCAGTCCAGCAGCAGGTTCTAGGGCAGCCTGGATCCGTCTCAGAGGTTCCTGCAGAGTCCGGTTCCGCGGTGTGCTCCGAGGAATTCGGCTGCTTCCCAATAGATGGACAGGTGGAAGTGTGGCTGAGCCAGCAGACCTTCGGCAACCTGGACTCACCTGGGTGTCCTGGCCACAGGGGAAACCTCCTGGAGGTACAGACCAGGACCACACCTCTACACCTGGACCCAGACTGAGAACTTATGGTGTGTGTGTTTGCAGCTGGGCGGGGAGCTGCAGGTGGTCATGTTCGGGAGGACGAGACGACCAGGTTAGTCTGACAGAACAGGCCCGACTCTTTGTGGAGATGCCCTGATCCTGGTCCTGGTCCTGGTCCTGGTCCTGGTAAGTGAGAACACCTTAGTCCTTATGGACCCATCAAGTCTCAGTGCTGATCCCCAACCTGATGTCTGACAGAGGCGGTCCAGGCATGGGCCTATCAGAGACGTGAGGGATGAAGAAAGCTGATTGGACCACGGCAGCGATGATGTCATGAGAATCAAGATGATTCACGCTAATCATCTCAGTTTGGTCCACTCAGTGGATCCACCACAATCTACCTGGTGAGTGGGTCGCACCGTAGACCTGGGTCTCCAGCCTTGGTCCTCGGCCGGCTTCCCTGCAGGTTTCAGATGTTTGTCAGAACCTGATTGGCTCGTTCACCGGCTCATGCAGAACCTCTGAGGTGCGTTAGCATAGCGGGCCATCTAAAACCTGCAGGGCTGGAGCCGGAGACCCGACCACAGCCAGACCAGGTGAGGTCATGTGTGGGGAACTACCATGTCTTCTGGGTGATCCTGCCTCTGATTGGACGCTGGCTTCTCCTTCGTCTGCTGAGTCGTCCTTCGTCTGCTGAGTCGTCCCGACAATCATGACTCAGCATGACTGTCCTCTGCCAGGAACGGTTGGTTTGTGCAGCGTGCCTCACTCCTCCCATGTTTTATTGATTTCGTGAGCAGTCCCCTCCAGACAGGGATTCCTCCTTTTGAACGAAACTGGACACTCTTTTATTGATGTGGACTTCTTAAACTGGACCTGGTCCTGGTTTCTAGCAGTCCCTTCCAGACAGGGATTCCTTCTTTTTAACGAAACGGACTCTTTTATTGATGTGGACTTGTTAAACTGGACCTGGTCCTGGTTTCTAGCAGTCCCCCCAGACAGGGATTCCTTCTTTTAACGAAACCGACTCTTTTATTGATGTGGACTTGTTAAACTGGACCTGGTCCTGGTTTCTAGCAGTCCCCTCCAGACAGGGACTCCTTCTTTTTAACGAAACTGCACTTTTTTATTGATGTGGACTTGTTAAACTGGACCTGGTCCTGGTTACTAGCAGTCCCCTCCAGACAGGGATTCCTTCTTTTTAACAAAATGGACTCTTTTTTATTGATGTGGACTTGTTAAACTGGACCTGGTCCTGGTTTCTAGCAGTCCCTTCCAGACAGGGATTCCTTCTTTTAACGAAACTGACTTTTTTATTGATGTGGACTTGATAAACTGGACCTGGTCCTGGCTACTAGCAGTCCCCTCCAGACAGGGATTCCTTCTTTTTAACCAAATGGACTCTTTTTTATTGATGTGGACTTCTTAAACTGGACCTGGTCCTGGTTTCTAGCAGTCCCTCCAGACAGGGATTCCTTCTTTTTAACGAAACTGACTCTTTTATTGATGTGGACTTGTTAAACTGGACCTGGTCCTGGTTTCTAGCAGTCCCCTCCAGACAGGGACTCCTTCTTTTTAACGAAATGGACTCTTTTTATTGATGTGGACTTGTTAAACTGGACCTGGTCCTGGTTTCTAGCAGTCCCCTCCAGACAGGGACTCCCTTCTTTTTAACGAAACTGACTCTTTTATTGATGTGGACTTCTTAAACTGGACCTGGTCCTGGTTTCCTAGCAGTCCCCTCCAGACAGGGACTCCTTCTTTTGACCGAAACTGACTCTTTTATTGATGTGCTTTTATTATTACTTCTTAAACTGGACCTGGTCCTGCTCTCTTGCTTGAACTGCTGCTGCTGATGAAGTCAAAGTACCTGAGCACTTTAATCACAACTCTTACCGTCATTTATTAGTTTTAACCCTCATAAATGAGTCTGACCTCAGAAAGCATTTAAGGAGCAGAAGCACGATTAGTTGTTTTCAGACTGAATAGAACTTTATATACTCTGCATGTTTGCTACGGGCTGTTGTTTTGCCAGAAATGTTTGCAGGAACAAATATAAAATGTGAGAACTTTGAAAAAGATCTGATGGAACATTTTTGTTTTTATCCTTCAGGGTGGAAAACACCCGACTGTGTGTAGAAATAAAGAAGCTGGACGGAAACGTGGATGTTTATTGTTAAATGTTCGTTAGAGGAGAGGTTGACATCACATATCCTGGGAGACTGCTCCACCCTCACCCCTCGTGGGGAGAGTGCCCACCTTATCCCACTTCATATATCCTAGGAGAATGCCCCATCTCACCCCCATCACATATCCTGGAATACCCCACCTCACACCCATCATATATCCTTGAAAAATGCCCCACCTCACCCCCCATCATATATCCTAGGAGAATGCCCCCCCCCCCCACCATTTCATCACATATCCTGGGAGTATGCTCCCCATCACATATTCTGGGAGAATGCTGAAATACCTCAATTCACCCCCATCATACATCCTTGGAAAATGCCCCACCTCAACCCCCATTATATATCCTTGAAGAATGCCCACTTTACCGCCCTTTTTTATATCCTGGGAAAATGCCCCACCTCACCCCCGTCATATACCCTGGGAAAATGCCTCCCCCCCCCCCCCCCCCCCCCATCATATAATCTTGGGAGAATGCCCCACCTCACACCCCACCATCATTTACCCTAGGAGAGTGCCCACCTCTACCCCCCCAATCATATATTCTGGAAAAATGCTCCACCTCACCCCCCATCATATACCCTGTGAGATTGCCCACCTTACCACCGCCATTATAAATCCTAGGAGAATGCCCCACCTCACCACCCTACAATATACCCTGGGAGAGTGCCCCCCATCACTCTATCCAGGGAGAATGCCCCAACTCACCCCCATCAAATATCCTGGGAGAGTGCCCACCTTACCCCCATCACATGTCCTGGGAGAATGTCCCACCTCACCCCCTTATCATGTACCCTGGGATAGTGCCCACTTTACCCCCATCACAAATCCTAGGAGAATGCCCCCCATCACATATTCTGAGAGAATGCTCCACCTCGCCCCCCAATCACATATCCTAGGAGAACGCCCCACCTCACCCCCCATCATATATCCTGAGTGCCCACCTTACCCCCCATCATACATCCTGGGAAAATGCCCCACCTCAGCCCCCCATCATATACCCTGGGAAAAAGCCCGTCCTCACCCCCATCATATATTCTGGAAAAATGCTCCACCTAACCCCCATCATATACCCTGTGAAAGTGCCAAACTTACCACCCCCATTATAAATTCTATGAGAATGCCCCACCTCACCATCCCCCAATATACCCTGGGAGAGTGCCCCCCATTACTTATCCTGGGAGAATGCCCCACCTAACCCCCATCATATATCTGGGAAAATGCCCTACCTCGACCCCCCATCATCAAACCATGGAAGAGTGCCCACCTTACGCCCCCATTGAGAGTGCCTACCTTACCCTCCATCATATACCCTGGGGAAATGCCCCACCTCACCCCCCATTAAAAACCCTGTGAGAGTGCCCACCTTACCACCCATCATAAACCCTGTGAGAGTGCCCACCTTACCACCCATCATATATCCTGTGAGGGTGCCCACCTTACCACCCATCATATACCCTGTGAGGGTGCCCACCTCACCCAACCTCCATCATATACCCTGTGAGAGTACCCACCTTACCACCCATCATATATCCTGTGAGGGTGCCCACCTCACAACCTCCATCATACACCCTGTGAGAGTGCCCACCTTACCACCCATCATAAACCCTGTGAGAGTGCCCACCTTACCACCCATCATATACCCTGTGAGGGTACCCACCTCACCCAACCCCTCCATAATATACCCTCTGAGGGTGCCCACCTCACCCAACCTCCATAATATACCCTGTGAGAGTGCCCACTTACCCAACCTCCATCATATACCCTGTGGGGGGTGCCCACCTCACCCAACCTCCATGATATACCCTATGAGGGTGCCCACCTCACCCAACCTCCATAATATACCCTGTGAGAGTGCCCACCTTACCCAACCTCCATCATATACCCTGTGAGGGTGCCCACCTCACCCAACCTCCATGATATACCCTGTGAGTGGTGCCCACCTCACCCAACCTCCATAATATACCCTGTGAGGGTGCCCAACCCTATCATATACCCTGTGAAAGTGCCAAACTTACCACCCCCTTTATAAATTCTATGAGAATGCCCCACCTCACCATCCCCCAATATACCCTGTGAGAGTGCCCACCTTACCCAACCTCCATCATATACCCTATGAGGGTGCCCACCTCACCCAACCTCCATGATATACCCTGTGAGGGTGCCCACCTCACCCAACCTCCATAATATACCCTGTGAGAGTGCCCACCTTACCCAACCTCCATCATATACCCTGTGAGGGTGCCCACCTCACCCAACCTCCATGATATACCCTGTGAGGGTGCCCACCTCACCCAACCTCCATAATATACCCTTTGAGGGTGCCCACCTTGCCCAACCCTATCATATACCCTGTGAAAGTGCCAAACTTACCACCCCCTTTATAAATTCTATGAGAATGCCCCACCTCACCATCCCCCAATATACCCTGGGAGAGTGCCCCCCATTACTTATCCTGGGAGAATGCCCCACCTCACCCCCCATCATATATCCTTGGAAAATGCCACACCTCACCTCCCATCATATATTCTTGGAAAATGCCCCACCTCACCCCCATCGCATATCCTGGGAGAATGCCCCACCTAACCCCCATCATATATTCTGGGAAAATGCCCCACCTCGACCCCCCAACATAAAACCATGGAAGAGTGCCCACCTTACGCCCCCATTGAGAGTGCCCACCTTACCCTCCATCAAATATCCTGGGGAAATGCCCCACCTCACCCCCCATTATAAACCCTGTGAGAGTGCCCACCTTACCACCCATCATATATCCTGTGAGAGTGCCCACCTCACCCAACCTCCATCATATACCCTGTGAGAGTGCCCACCTCACCCAACCTCCATCATATACCCTGTGAGAGTGCCCACCTCACCCAACCTCCATCATATACCCTGTGAGAGTGCCCACCTCACCCAACCTCCATCATATACCCTGTGAGAGTGCCCACCTCACCCAACCTCCATAATATACCCTGTGAGAGTGCCCACCTTACCACCCATCATATATCCTGTGAGGGTGCCCACCTCACCCAACCTCCATCATATACCCTGTGAGGGTGCCCACCTCACCCAACCTCCATCATATACCCTGTGAGGGTGCCCACCTCACCCAACCTCCATCATATACCCTGTGAGGGTGCCCATCTTACTCCCATCATATATCCTGTGAGGGTGCCCACCTCACCCAACCTCCATCATATACCCTGTGAGGGTGCCCATCTTACTCCCATCATATATCCTTGAAAAATGCCCCACCTCACCTCCCATCATATATTCTTGGAAAATGCCCCACCTCACCCCCATCGCATATCCTGGGAGAATGCACCACCTTACCCCCCATTAAAAACCCTGTGAGAGTGCCCACCTTACCACCCATCATATACCCTGTGAGGGTGCCCATCTTACCCCCATAATATATCCTTGGAAAATGCCCCACCTCACCCACCATCATATATCCTGTGAGAATGTCCCACTTCACACCCCTTATCATATATCCTGTGAAAGTGCCCACCTCACCCTCCCCATCACAAATCACTTGGAGAATGCCCCCATCACATATTCTGGGAGAAAGCTCCACCTCACCCCCGATCACATATCCTGGGAGAATGCCTCACCTCACCCCCTATCATATATCCTTGGAAAATGCCCCAAGTCACCTCCTATCATGTATCCTTGAAAATGCCCCACCTCACCTCCCATCATATCATCTGGGAAAATGCCCCACCTCACCCTCTACATCATAAACCCTGGGAGAGTGCCCACCTTATGCCCCCATCATATATTCTGGGGGGGGGGGAAAATGCCCTACCTGACCCACCATCATAAACCATGGAAGAGTGCCCACCTTACGCCCCCATCGAGAGTGCCCACCTTACCCCATCATCATATATCCTGGGGAAATGCCCCACCTCACCCCCCATTATAAACCCTGTGAGAGTGCCCACCTTACCACCCATTATAAACCCTGTGAGAGTGCCCACCCCCCCAACCTCCATCATATACCCTGTGAGAGGCCACCTTACCACCCATCATATACCCTGTGAGAATGCCCACCTTACCACCCATCATATACCCTGTGAGAATGCCCACCTTACCACCCATCATATACCCTGTGAGAATGCCCACCTTACCACCCATCATATATCCTGTGAGAGTGCCCACCTCACCCAACCTCCATAATATACCCTGTGAGAGTGCCCACCTTATGCACCCATCGTGTATTCTGGGAAAATGCCCCTACCTCGACCCACCATCATAAACCATGGAAGAGTGCCCACCTACGCCCCCATCGAGAGTGCCCACCTTTTACCCTCCATCCCATATATCCTGGGAAATGCCCCACCTCACCCCCCATTATAAACCCTGTGAGAGTGCCCACCTTACCACCCATTATAAACCCTGTGAGAGTGCCCACCCCCCCAACCTCCATCATATACCCTATGAGAGTGCCCACCTTACCACCCATCATATACCCTGTGAGAATGCCCACCTTACCACCCATCATATACCCTGTGAGAGTGCCCACCTTACCACCCATCATATACCCTGTGAGAATGCCCACCTTACCACCCATCATATACCCTGTGAGAGTGCCCACCTTACCACCCATCATATACCCTGTGAGAGTGCCCACCTTACCACCCATCATATACCCTGTGAGAGTGCCCACCCCCCCAACCTCCATCATATACCCTGTGAGAGTGCCCACCTTACCACCCATTATAAACCCTGTGAGAGTGCCCACCTTACCACCCATCATATACCCTGTGAGAGTGCCCACCCCCCAACCTCCATCATATACCCTGTGAGAGTGCCCACCTTACCACCCATCATATACCCTGTGAGAGTGCCCACCTTACCACCCATCATATACCCTGTGAGAGTGCCCCACCACCTAACCTCCATCATATACCCTGTGAGAGTGCCCACCTTACCACCCATTATAAACCCTGTGAGAGTGCCCACCTTACCACCCATTAAAAACCCCGAGAGAGGCCCACCCCCCAACCTCCATCATATACCCTGTGAGAGTGCCCACCTTACCACCCATCACTTATACCCTGTGAGAGTGCCCACCTTACCACCCATCATATATCCTGTGAGAGTGCCCACCTTACCACCCATCATATATCCTGTGAGAGTGCCCACCTCACCCAACCTCCATCATATATCCTGTGAGAATGCCCACCCTCACCCAACCTCCATCATATATCCTGTGAGAATGCCCACCTCACCCAGCCTCCATGATATACCCTGTGAGGGTGCCCACCTTACCCCCATAATATATCCTTGGAAAATGCCTCACCCTACCCACCATCACATATCCTTGGAAAATGCTCCACCTCACCCACCATCATATATCCTGTGAGAATGTCCCTTCACACCCCTTATCATATATCCTGTGAAAGTGCCCACCTCACCCTCCCCATCACAAATCCTTGGAGAATGCCCCCATCAATATCCTGGGAGAAAGCTCCACCTCACACTCCTATCATGTATCCTTGGAAAATGCCCCAACTCACCTCCTATCATGTATCCTTGGAAAATGCCCCACCTCACCCCCCATCATATAATCTGGGAAAATGCCCCACCTCACCCTCACATCATAAACCCTGGGGGAGTGCCCACCTTATGCCCCCATCATATATCCTGTGAGAGTGCCCACCCTACCCCCCATCATTATATCCTGAGGAAATCCCCACCTCACCTCCCATCATATACCCTTAGAAAATAACTCACCTCACCCCCACATCACTTATCCGGGGAGGATGCCCCACCTCACCCCCATCACATACCCCTGGGGGAATGCCCACCAACCCTCCCCATCACAAACCCTGGGGGAGTGCCCACCTCCCCCTCTCCCCGTGACATATCCTGGGAGAATACCCTACCTCAGCCCCATTAGGACTGAGTGATATGGATAAATATCATGTCACAATATTTATTTTAGATGACGATATATTATATATATCCATTATTTTTACCCTAATTTGTCTGTAAGTTTCATTTCATATGAAACAGCTGTTTTAGTATTGAAACATGTTTAGCGTAAAGGCCCATCGCTCCACTGCAGTGACAAGACAACAAAAACAAAGAACACAAATCAGAACTGCCTACTTAGGGAGTGCAGGGTTTATGAAAGAGATAAGGTTGTGCTTAGCAATGCTGGAACTGGGGGCTTCAGATACAGCAGGAAAAGAGGAGAACCAAGTACTGAGCCTTGTGATACCCCGTAAGTGAGTGGAACCCGTGAGGAAGGGGAGATCACCAGTAACATCAGAGAGACTCCTGTCAGACAGATAAGTCCTAACCGTCTGTGTACGGTTCCACGGATGCCAACTCAGTGCTCCAGACGGAAATAAGGACGGGTGGACCGTACCTAAAGCGGCAGAAAGGTCTAACAGGACCAGCAGTGTTTTTCCGCCAGCATCAACAGACACGGTGATGTCATCATAACATAAACAAGCATCAACAGACACGGTGATGTCATCATAACATAAACAAGCACCAACGGACACGGTGATGTCATCATAACATAAACAAGCACCAACGGACACGGTGATGTCATCATAACATAAACAAGCATCAACGGACACGGTGATGTCATAACATAAACAAGCATCAACAGACACGGTGATGTCATCTCAACATAAACAAGGCATCAACGGACACGGTGATGTCATAACATAAACAAGCATCAACGGACACGGTGATGTCACCCAACATAAACAAGCATCAACGGACACGGTGATGTCCTCATCCTGCTATAAACAAGCATCAACAGACACGGTGATGTCATCATAACATAAACAAGCATCAACGGACACGGTGATGTCATAACATAAACAAGCATCAACGGACACGGTGATGTCATCATAACATAAACAAGCATCAACGGACACGGTGATGTCATTATAACATACGACTGGAGGAGTCCTCGGGGACTGAACCAGAGACGTGGACTTGGGACTGGAGGAGTCCTCGGGGACTGAACCAGAGACATGGACTTGGGACTGGAGGAGTCCTCGGGGACTGGACCAGAGACGTGGACTTGGGTCTGGAGGAGTCCTCGGCGACTGGACCAGAGACGTGGACTTGGGACTGGAGGAGTCCTGTGGGACTGGACCAGAGATGTGGACTTGGGACTGGAGGAGTACTCGGGGACTGGACCAGAGACGTGGACTTGGGACTGAAGGAGTGTTTGGGGACTGGACCAGAGATGTGGACTTGGGACTGGAGGAGTACTCGGGGACTGGACCAGAGACGTGGACTTGGGACTGGAGGAGTCCTCGGGGACTGGACCAGAGACGTGGACTTGGGACTGGAGGAGTCCTCGGGGACTGGACCAGAGACGTGGACTTGGGACTGGAGGAGTCCTCGGGGACTGGACCAGAGATGTGGACTTGGGACTGGAGGAGTACTCGGGGACTGGACCAGAGGCCGTGGACTTGGGACTGGAGGAGTCCTCGGGGACTGGACCAGAGACGTGGACTTGGGACTGAAGGAGTGTTTGGGGACTGGACCAGAAATGTGGACTTGGGACTGGAGGAGTCCTCGGGGACTGGACCAGAGACGTGTAGTTGGGACTGGTGAGGTCAGATTTGTCTCTTAACTTGGACATGAACCCATCCTGGAGTCTACTGGGGTCTGTCCTCCAGGACTTTATTGAGTGTTGAGGAACTGGAATGGATCTTTTCTGGTCAGATCTTGCTGTGCAGTCCTAGTCCAGATATCCTCAGGGACTGATGAGACCCTGGACTGGAATCTGAACCCCTTATTGTGGTCTAGTTCCAGGTTACTACAGAATCAAAGAAACAACAAAAGCCTAAACTCTGGATCTGTCCCCAGGGGAACCAGGACTCATAGCGGATTGGTAGAGTCCCTCCGCTAGTCCGGCTGGGGCGCGGAGTTGTCAGAGCTGGTGTCCAGGCGGTGGGGGGGCAGCCCGAGGACAGCTCTTCCTCCTGGACTTGGCCAGGACTCGTCGGAAGAGACTGGGGGACTGTCCAGAGCCTGCGGGGCCTCGGGGACACCATCAGGGTCCAGAATGATGCTGGATGCTGCTTTTCCTGAGCAGCTTCGGGGTGCTGCGGCCCATGCAATGACACCGAAGACTGAGTCAGAATACCGGGCCAAAACTGGGTCTAACACAAGATCTGGTTCTGGATCAGGACCTGCCTCTACTGTACATTTAAATCAGTTTCTGCAACAAAAGGCTGGAAAATAATAATAGCAGGAGACTTTAATATCTAACCAGGTTAACTGGGAACAGACCAGTAATGTGACTACTTTTTACAGACGTGTTACTACACAATGGTAAACATCACCCTGGAACTACTTTTTACAGACGTGTTACTACACGATGGTAAACATCACCCTGGAACTACTTTTTACAGACGTGTTACTACACGATGGTAAACGTCACCCTGGAACTACTTTTTACAGACGTGTTACTACACGATGGTAAACATCACCCTGGAACTACTTTTTACAAACGTATTACTACACGATGGTAAACGTCACCCTGGAACACTTTTACAAACGTATTACTACATAATGGTAGGTATTTCGGTGTATTCAGTCATACAATACAGATAAGGATACGTCAGTCTTCACATTTAGAATCAGAATGACTGAAAGTTGCAGGCTGAAGTAAACGTCACATAAACGCTGCAGTACCTCGTACAGCCACAGGGGGCGGCTGCTGTCTGGGGCATGATGGGTGCTGACCCCCTCCTCAGCAGTGTGGGCGTGGCTCTGCTGGACTCTCCACCCTGCAGCACAGAAAGCATGACATCACCGCTGGCTCGTGTGTTCCTGATCCTGATCCTGAGGAAACTCGGCTCCAGGTAAAACCGCTGACCCCTGACCCCAGCAGCGCTACCTGCAGCGGATCCACGCACGCCGCCGCCGGGAAGTAGCCCTCTGTCTCCGTTCATCAGCCGCCCCGAACCACCGGGCCTCGTCCCCTCTTTGAACAGGACCTGGATCAGATCCCCTCTGGTCCAGGTCCAGCTCCCCCTAGGCCAGCGGGACCGGTACTGGATCCTCGCCACCACCTGTGGATGAATACATCAGATCAATGCTCCGAACCCGGAACGTCTTCAACTGCCTGGTCATCAATAATCAGAACTCCTCGATCCATCCAACACCTTCATCTGTCCCACAGACTCCCAGAGGGATGACGATGGTTAAGGATGATGAAGATGATAGATGTACTTGACCTCATCATCCTCACCCCTCTCATATGTTCTAAATCATCGTCTTGCTGACTCAGTTCATTCAGCTCAGGTTCCTTTCTTCCCTCCTCGCCTCTGACTGCAGGCGTCCCCCAAGGCAGTCTCCTCAGCCCCTTCTGTTTGTCACCTACAGTGCAGTAGATACTGAACATATACATATATATATATATATATATATATGTTTGTATATACATATATATGTATGTTCACACCATTGAACAATGTACATGTGCACTGAAAAGTTTAGAGAAAGTTTAATTCACCTTTAGTTCACCTGCAAGGTTGGAGTGGATTTTAGAGTTCATTCTGACGTCATACAAAAAGCCAAATATCCCTAACTATTTGTGAGTAGTGTGTATATATAGATTCACATTTTTTGGCCAAACATATATATATAGCTAGGTACGTGTATATATAAAGCACAATGTGTTTGACAAATATTGTCTCATATTACATTGGTTGCATCTCTTTCCCAGTTTTGTTCAGCAGTCTGTATGTACTGTTTTATGGTCTTGGAGATCATTATTTATGGCTGAAATCAGGTTTGCTCCGAATCCTCTAAACATGCTTCTGTAAAAGTTTCATTTTGATTTCAGCTTTTTGCTGCATCCGTACTGTTTTTATCACCTTTTGCTGCTTCATTTTAGTTTCTGTTGTATTTGTTTTGTGGGGGATCACCTTTTGTTTCATGATGACATGGATGATGATGATGACGTTTGTTTCTGATTGTTGATCACTGACTGGAAGGAAAAAGGCTCTCTGATTGGCCATATTGTGTGTGTGTGTGTGTGTGTGTGTGTGTGCGCGCGCGTGTGTGTGTGTGTGTGTTAATCATTAGTCAGCATGTCGTCTTTAATCTGCTCGGCTCAGTGGACTAAAAATACTCAGAGGTCAGAGGTCATGCTGACATAACACTTAATTAACTCTCTCACACACACCCCTGCACACGCACACACACACACACGCACACACTCACATGCACACGCACACACACACGCACACACACACATAGACGCACAGTAAATGAAGCTGCTCTGAAATGTTTCCATGTTGATAAGCTGTCAGTCAGAAACGTCCTGTCTGATGTTCCAGAATATATCCTAAAGATTCCCTGAATATTTACCTCATCTTTCCTGAATACTTCCTGGATACTTCCTGAATACTACCTGGATACTTCCTGAATACTACCTGAATACTTCCTGGATACTACCTGGATACTTCCTGAATACTACCTGGATACTTCCTGGATACTACCTGGATACTTCCTGAATACTACCTGGATACTTCCTGAATACTTCCTGGATACTAGCCTGGATACTTCCTAAATGTTACCTGGATACTTCCTGAATACTACCTGATACTTCCTGATACTACCTGATTACTTCTGAATACTTCCTGAATACTACCTGGATACTTCCTGGATACTACCTGGATACTTCTGAATACTACCTGGATACTTCCTGGATACTACCTGGATACTTCTTGAATACTACCTGGATACTTCCTGAATACTACCTGGATACTCTCCTGATACTACCTGGATACTTCCTGAATACTACCTGGATACTTCCTGGATACTACCTGGATACTTCCTGAATAATACCTGGATACTTCCTGAATACTACCTGGATACTTCCTGAATACTACCTGGATACTTCCTGGATACTACCTGGATACTTCCTGAATACTACCTGGATACTACCTGGATACTTCCTGGATACTACCTGATACTTCCTGAATACTACCTGGATACTTCCTGAATACTACCTGGATACTTCCTGGATACTACCTGGATACTTCCTGAATACTACCTGGATACTTCCTGAATACTACCTGGATACTTCCTGGATACTACCTGGATACTTCCTGAATACTACCTGGATACTTCCTGGATACTACCTGGATACTTCCTGAATACTACCTGGATACTTCCTGAATACTACCTGAATACTTCCTGAATACTACCTGGATACTTCCTGAATACTACCTGGATACTTCCTGGATACTACCTGGATACTTCCTGAATACTACCTGGATACTTCCTGGATACTACCTGGATACTTCCTGAATACTACCTGGATACTTCCTGAATACTACCTGGATACTTCTGAATACTACCTGGATACTTCCTGGATACTACCTTGATACTTCCTGAATACTACCTGGATACTTCTGGATACTACCTGGATACTTCCTGAATACTACCTGGATACTTCCTGAATACTACCTGAATACTTCCTGAATACTACCTGGATACTTCCTGAATACTACCTGGATACTTCCTGGATACTACCTGGATACTTCCTGAATACTACCTGGATACTTCCTGGATACTACCTGGATACTTCCTGAATACTACCTGGATACTTCCTGAATACTACCTGGATACTTCCTGGATACTACCTGGATACTTCCTGAATACTACCTGGATACTTCCTGGATACTACCTGGATACTTCCTGAATACTACCTGGATACTTCCTGGATACTACCTGGATACTTCCTGGATACTATCTGGATACTTCCTGAATACTACCTGGATACTTCCTGAATACTACCTGAATACTTCCTGGATACTTCCTGAATACTTCCTGAATACTTATTGACTGTTTCATCAGTGCTCACTAAAAATTTCCTGAATGTTCCCAAGAAGTTCCTGAACATTTTACTTGTGTGTGTCCTGAAAATGTGGAATTGTCCAGAATGTTTCCAGAAAGAAGGAGAAGCTCTGGAAGCCCCCCCCCTCACCTATGGCCATGAGCTGTGGGTCATGAGTCATGACCCAAAGAACCAGATCGCGGGTACAAATGAGTTTCCTCCACAGGGGGGCCGGGCTCTCCCTTAGAGATGGGGGAGGAGCTCGGTCATCCGGGGGGGGCTCAAAGTAGAGCCGCTGCTCCTCCGTATAGAGAGGAGCCAGATGAGGAGGCTCGGGCATCTGGTCAGGATGCCTCCTGGACGCCTCCCTGGTGATCCAGGCAAAAAAAAAAAAAAACGTCCCACCGGGACCAGACCCCGGGGGAGACCCAGGACACGCTGGAGGGACTACGTCCCACCGGGACCAGACCCCGGGGGAGACCCAGGACACGCTGGAGGGACTACGTCCCACCGGGACCAGACTACGTCCCACCGGGACCAGACCCCGGGGGAGACCGAGGACACACTGGAGGGACTACGTCTCATCCCGGACCAGACCCCGGGGAGACCCAGGACACGCTGGAGGGACTACGTCCCATCCCGGACCAGACCCGGGGGAGACCCAGGACACGCTGGAGGGACTACGTCTCCCTGCTGGCATGGGAACGCCTCAGGATCCCCCCCTGGATGAGCTGGGGGCTGTGGCCGGGGTCAGGGAAGTCTGGCCTTCCCTGACCCCGGATAAACAGCAGAAGATGGTACGGAACGGTTTCCGGAATGTTTTAAGGACCATTTCCTCAAGCTTCCATGAATGTTTCCTTTATACTTCCTGAATGTTTCCTTGATACTTCCTGAATGTTTCCTTGATACTTCCTGAATGTTTCCTTGATACTTCCTGAATGTTTCCTGCATACTTCCTGAATGTTTCCTTGATACTTCCTGAATGTTTCCTTGATACTTCCTGAATGTTTCCTGCATACTTCCTGAATGTTTCCTTGATACTTCCTGAATGTTTCCTTTATACTTCCTGAATGTTTCCTGCATACTTCCTGAATGTTTCCTTGATACTTCCTGAATGTTTCCTTGATACTTCCTGAATGTTTCCTTGATATTTCCTGAATGTTTCCTTGATACTTCCTGAATGTTTCCTTGATACTTCCTGAATGTTTCTTTTATACTTCCTGGAATGTTTCCTTGATACTTCCTGAATGTTTCCTTGATACTTCCTGAATGTTTCCTTTATACTTCCTGAATGTTTCCTTGATACTTCCTGAATGTTTCCTTGATACTTCCTGAATGTTTCCTTTATACTTCCTGAATGTTTCCTTTATACTTCCTGAATGTTTCCTGCATACTTCCTGAATGTTTCCTTGATACTTCCTGAATGTTTCCTTGATACTTCCTGAATGTTTCCTTGATATTTCCTGAATGTTTCCTTGATACTTCCCTGGAATGTTTCCTTGATACTTCCTGAATGTTTCCTTGATACTTCCTGAATGTTTCCTTGATTCTTCCTGAATGTTTCCTTTTTTACTTCCTGAGTGTTTCCTTGATACTTCCTGAATGTTTCCTTGATACTTCCTGAATGTTTCCTTGATACTTCCTGAATGTTTCCTTCATACTTCCTGAATGTTTCCTTTATACTTCCTGAATGTTTCCTTGATACTTCCTGAAAGTTTCCTTTAGACTTCCTGAATGTTTCCTTGATACTTCCTGAATGTTTCCTTGATACTTCCTGAATGTTTTCCTTTATACTTCCTGAATGTTTCCCTTGATACTTCCTGAATGTTTCCTTGATACTTCCTGAATGTTTCCTTGATACTTCCTGAATGTTTCATTTATACTTCCTGAATGTTTCTGATACTTCCTGAGATGTTTCCTTGATACTTCCTGAATGTTTCCTTGATACTTCCTGAATGTTTCCTTGATACTTCCTGAATGTTTCCTGCATACTTCCTGAATGTTTCCTGCATACTTCCTGAATGTTTCGCCTGATACTTCCTGAATGTTTCCTTGATACTTCCTGAATGTTTCCTTTATACTTCCTGAATGTTTTCATTTATACTTCCTGAATGTTTCCTTGATACTTCCTGAATGTTTCCTTGATACTTCCTGAATGTTTCCTGCATACTTCCTGAATGTTTCCTGCATACTTCCTGAATGTTTCCTTTGATACTTCCTGAATGTTTCCTTTATACTTCCTGAATGTTTTCCTTTATACTTCCTGAATGTTTCCTTGATACTTCCTGAATGTTTCCTGCATACTTCCTGAATGTTTCCTTGATACTTCCTGAATGTTTCCTTTATACTTCCTGAATGTTTCCTTGATACTTCCTGAATGTTTCCTTGATACTTCCTGAATGTTTCCTTGATACTTCCTGAATGTTTCCTTGATGCCTCTGAATGCTTCCTTTTTTTACTTCCTGAATGCTCCCTTTATACTTCCTGAATGTTTCCTTGATACTTCCTGAATGTTTCCTGCATACTTCCTGAATGTTTCCTTTATACTTCCTGAATGTTTCCTTTATACTTCCTGAATGTTTCCTTGATACTTCCTGAATGTTTTCCTTGATACTTCCTGAATGTTTCCTTTGATACTTCCTGAATGTTTCCTGCATACTTCCTGAATGTTTCCTTGATACTTCCTGAATGTTTCCCTTGATACTTCCTGAATGTTTCCTGCATACTTCCTGAATGTTTCCTTGATACTTCCTGAATGTTTTCCTTGATTCTTCCTGAATGTTTCCTTGATACTTCCTGAATGTTTCCTTGTTACTTCCTGAGTGTTTCCTTGATACTTCCTGAATGTTTTCCTTTATACTTCCTGAATGTTTCCTTGATACTTCCTGAAAGTTTCCTTTATACTTCCTGAATGTTTCCCTTGATACTTCCTGAATGTTTCCTTTATACTTCCTGAATGTTTCCTTGATACTTCCTGAATGTTTCCTTGATACTTCCTGAATGTTTCCTTTATACTTCCTGAATGTTTCCCTTGATACTTCCTGAATGTTTCATTTATACTTCCTGAATGTTTCCTTGATACTTCCTGAATGTTTCCTTGATACTTCCTGAATGTTTCCTTGATACTTCCTGAATGTTTCCTTTATACTTCCTGAATGTTTCCTTTATACTTCCTGAATGTTTCCTGCATACTTCCTGAATGTTTCCTTGATACTTCCTGAATGTTTCCTTGATACTTCCTGAATGTTTCCTGCATACTTCCTGAATGTTTCCTTGATACTTCCTGAATGTTTCCTTTATACTTCCTGAATGTTTCCTTTATACTTCCTGAATGTTTCCTTTATACTTCCTGAATGTTTTCCTTTATACTTCCTGAATGTTTCCTTGATACTTCCTGAATGTTTCCTTTATTCTTCCTTAATGTTTCCTGCATACTTCCTGAATGTTTCCTGCATACTTCCTGAATGTTTCCTTGATACTTCCTGAATGTTTCCTTGATACTTCCTGAATGTTTCCTTGATACTTCCTGAATGTTTCCTTGATACTTCCTGAATGTTTCCTGGATACTTCCTGAATGTTTCCTTTATACTTCCTGAATGTTTCCTTTATACTTCCTGAATGTTTCCTTGATACTTCCTGAATGTTTCCTTGATACTTCCTGAATGTTTCCTTGATACTTCCTGAATGTTTCCTTGATACTTCCTGAATGTTTCCTGTATACTTCCTGAATGTTTCCTTTATACTTCCTGAATGTTTCCTTTATACTTCCTGAATGTTTCCTTTATACTTCCTGAATGTTTCCTTGATACTTCCTGAATGTTTCCTTGATCTTTCTGAATGTTTCCTTGATACTTCCTGAATGTTTCCTTGATACTTCCTGAATGTTTCCTTGATGCTTCCTGAATGTTTCCTGCAACTTCCTGAATGTGTCCTTGATACTTCCTGAATGTTTCCTTGATACTTCCTGAATGTTTCCTTGATACTTCCTGAATGTTTCCTTGATACTTCCTGAATGTTTCCTTTATACTTCCTGAATGTTTCCTTTATACTTCCTGAATGTTTCCTGCATACTTCCTGAATGTTTCCTTGATACTTCCTGAATGTTTTCCTTGATACTTCCTGAATGTTTCCTTGATACTTCCTGAATGTTTCCTTTATACTTCCTGAATGTTTCCTGCATACTTCCTGAATATTCTCTGAATGCTTTTCTGAATTTTGCTATAAGTTTCCTGTTTGTTTTCCATCATATTCCTGGAATAAGTCCAGAATCCTCACATCAGTGACTGGGATATCTTGTCAAAGACGACCCTGGAACAACGCTCTGTTGTCACCACGGTTTTGTTCCACCTGTAGCTTTACCAGTTGCAACAGGAAGTCCTACCTTCCTCAGATGTCAGCAGGTGAGATGGAGTGTGTAGAAGAGTGAAATCTCTAAGAAAATCTGTGTGTGTGTGTGGGGGGGGGGGGGGGGGGGGGTTTACCTTCTCTGCCTGCACATGTCTCGTCCTCGTCCTGCAGACTGAGAAACAAACATTGATTTTAATGTCTCGGTCTGCTCATCAGTACTCATTGATCACATCCTGATCATTTGAGAGTGTGTGTGTGTGTGTGTGTGTGTGTGTGTGTAACACGTGGGGACAACATGAAGACCTGGTTTAAGGTTTTACAGTGTGTTCAGACCAAGCGCGATTTGGGCGTCAAGGGCGTCAGGTTTACATGCAAAGTCAATGGCCGACGGGGCGGTGATTAGCTCAGTTGGTTGAGCAGCCGCCCCATGAACAGAGGCTACAGTTCCTCAGTGCAGTCGGCCCCGGTTCGATTCCCGGTCGAGGACCCTTTGCTGCATGTCACTCCCCACTCTCTCTGCCCCTTTCCTGTCACTGTACACTGTTGTATAAAGGCCACTAGTGCCCACAAAAATCCTTAAAAAAAAAAAAAAAAAAAAAAAAAAAAAAGTCAATGGCCGACGCGCGTCCAGGAGCGTCAAGACGCGGTGAAACAGGCGTCGAACTTTTAATGACACAGCGTCCAACTTTGGGCGTCCGATGCGTTTTTGACGCCCAAATCGCGCTTGGTCTGAACACTTTGTTAGTCCAGTTTAAATGACTGCAGTAAAACAGCTGTTCACATATCCTCCCGATGCAGGTCTGCATTGTGGGTAGGTGTGCAGCAGCTCCACCAAGTACTGACATGAGTACTAGTACATCCCATCAGAGTCCAGCTGGTCCAGAGAGTGGACCAGACCATCAACTTGAGCAACTGATCTCCTGCAGCATCCTCTGTGTGAGCCTGGGAAGCTGGAAGAAGTGGTTTCTGATGGATTCTGTTCAAGCAAACCTGCCGACAGCAGATGGATCCAGATCCTCCTCCAGCCGTTAGTCTCTAGATGGATCCAGATCCTCCTCCAGCCGTAAGTCTCTAGATGGATCCAGATCCTCCTCTAGCCGTAAGTCTCTAGATGGATCCAGATCCTCCTCCAGCCGTAAGTCTCTAGATGGATCCAGATCCTCCTCCAGCCGTAAGTCTCTAGATGGATCCAGATCCTCCTCCAGTCATTAGTCTCTACATGGATCCAGATCCTCCTCCAGCCGTTAGTCTCTACATGGATCCAGATCCTCCTCCAACCGTTAGTCTCTACATGAATCCAGATCCTCCTCCAGTCGTAGGTCTCTAGATGGATCCAGATCCTCCTCCAGCCGTTAGTCTCTACATGAATCCAGATCCTCCTCCAGTCGTAGGTCTCTAGATGGATCCAGATCCTCCTCCAGCCGTTAGTCTCTACATGGATCCAGATCCTCCTCCAGCCGTTAGTCTCTACATGGATCCAGATCCTCCTCCAGCCATAAGTCTCTAGATGGATCCAGATCCTCCTCCAGTCGTTAGTCTCTACATGGATCCAGATCCTCCTCCAGCCGTTAGTCTCTAGATGGATCCAGATCCTCCTCCAGTCATTAGTCTCTACATGGATCCAGATCCTCCTCCAGCCGTTAGAGTTCTAGATGGATCCAGATCCTCCTCCAGCCGTTAGTCTCTAGATGGATCCAGATCCTCCTCCAGTCGTAGGTCTCTAGATGGATCCAGATCCTCCTCCAGTCATTAGTCTCTAGATGGATCCAGATCCTCCTCCAGTCATTAGTCTCTAGATGGATCCAGATCCTCCTCCAGCCTGTAAGTCTCTACATGGATCCAGATCCTCCTCCAGCCGTAAGTCTCTAGAGGGGATCCAGATCCTCCTCCAGTCATTAGTCTCTACATGGATCCAGATCCTCCTCCAGCCGTTAGTCTCTACATGGATCCAGATCCTCCTCCTTCCCGTAAGTCTCTACATGGATCCAGATCCTCCTCCAGCCGTAAATCTCTAGATGGATCCAGATCCTCCTCCAGTCATTAGTCTCTACATGGATCCAGATCCTCCTCCAGTCGTAGGTCTCTCGATGGATCCAGATCCTCCTCCAGTCATTAGGTCTCTAGATGGATCCAGATCCTCCTCTAGTCATTTGTCTCTACATGGATCCAGATCCTCCTCCAGCCCGTAAGTCTCTACATGGATCCAGATCCTCCTCAGCCCGTAAGTCTCTAGATGGATCCAGATCCTCCTCCAGTCATTAGTCTCTACATGGATCCAGATCCTCCTCCAGCCGTAAGTCTCTAGATGGATCCAGATCCTCCTCCAGTCTGTTAGTCTCTACATGGATCCAGATCCTCCCTCCAGCCGTTAGTCTCTAGATGGATCCAGATCCTCCTCCAATCGTAGGTCTCTAGATGGATCAGATCCTCCCTCAGCCGTAAGTCTCTAGATGGATCCAGATCCTCCTCAGTCATTAGTCTCTACATGGATCCAGATCCTCCTCCAGCCCGTTAGTCTCTACATGGATCCAGATCCTCCTCCAGCCCGTAAGTCTCTAGATGGATCCAGATCCTCCTCCAGTCGTAGGTCTCTAGATGGATCCAGATCCTCACTCAGCCGTTAGTCTCTACATGGATCCAGATCCTCCTCCAGCCGTAAGTCTCTAAATGGATCCAGATCCTCCTCCAGCCATTAGTCTCTAGATAAATCCAGATCCTCCTCCAGTCATTAGTCTCTAGATAGATCCAGATCCTCCTCCAGTCATTAGTCTCTAGATAGATCCAGACCCCTCCTCCAGCCGTAAGTCTCTAGATGGATCCAGATCCTCCTCCAACCGTAAGTCTCTACATGGATCCAGATCCTCCTCCAGTCATTAGTCTCTAGATAGATCCAGATCCTCCTCCAGTCATTAGTCTCTACATGGATCCAGATCCTCCTCCAGCCGTAAGTCTCTAGATGGATCCAGATCCTCCTCCAGCCGTAAGTCTCTACATGGATCCAGATCCTCCTCCAGCCGTAAGTCTCTAGATGGATCCAGATCCTCCTCCAGCCGTAAGTCTCTAGATGGATCCAAGATCCTCCACTCCAGTCGTGGAGTCTCTAGATGGATCCAGATCCTCCCTCCAGCCGTTAGTCTCTACATGGATCCAGATCCTCCTCCAGCCGTAAGTCTCTAGATGGATCCAGATCCTCCTCCAGTCGTGAGGTCTCTAAATGGATCCAGATCCTCCTCCAGTCATTAGTCTCTACATGGATCCAGATCCTCCTCCAGCCGTTAGTCTCTAGATGGATCCAGATCCTCCTCCAGTCTCGTAGGTCTCTAGATGGATCCAGATCCTCCTCCAGTCGTATCTCTAGATGGATCCAGATCTTCCTCCAGTCGTAGAACTCTAGATGGATCCAGATCCTCCTCCAGTCGTATCTCTAGATGGATCCAGATCTTCCTCCAGTCGTAAGTCTCTACATGGATCCAGATCCTCCTCCAGCCGTTGGTCTCTACATGGATCCAGATCCTCCTCCAGTCGTAGGTCTCTACATGGATCCAGATCCTCCTCCAACTTCGTAAGTCTCTACATGGATCCAGATCCTCCTCCAGCCGTTAGTCTCTAGATGGGTCAGATCCTCCTCCAGTCATTAGTCTCTAGATGGATCCAGATCCTCCTCCAGCCGTTAGTCTCTAGATGGATCCAGATCCTCCTCCAGTCATTAGTCTCTAGATGGATCCAGATCCTCCTCCAGTCATTAGTCTCTACATGGATCCAGATCCTCCCTCCAGCCGTTAGTCTCTAGACTGGATCCAGATCCTCCTCCAGTCATTAGTCTCTACATGGATTCAGATCCCTCCTCCAGCCGTTAGTCTCTAGATGGATCCAGATCCTCCTCCAGAATCCATTAGTCTCTACATGGATCCAGATCCTCCTCCAGCCGTTAGTCTCTAGATGGATCCAGATCCTCCTCCAGTCGTAGGTCTCTAGATGGATCCAGATCCTCCTCCAGTCGTATCTCTAGATGGATCCAGATCTTCCTCCAGTCGTAAGTCTCTAGATGGATCCAGATCCTCCTCCAGTCGTATCTCTAGATGGATCCAGATCTTCCTCCAGTGGTAAGTCTCTACATGGATCCAGATCCTCCTCCAACCGTTGAGTCTCTACATGGATCCAGATCCTCCTCCAGTCGTAGGTCTCTACATGGATCCAATCCTCCTCCAGCCGTAAGTCTCTAGATGGATCCAGATCCTCCTCCAGTCATTAGTCTCTAGATGGATCAGATCCTCCTCCAGTCATTAGTCTCTACATGGATCCAGATCCTCCTCCAGCCGTTAGTCTCTAGATGGATCCAGATCCTCCCTCCAGTCATTAGTCTCTACATGGATCCAGATCCTCCTCAGCCCGTTAGTCTCTAGATGGATCCAGATCCTCCTCCCCAGCCGTTAGTCTCTACATGAATCCAGATCCTCCTCCAGTCGTGAGTTCTTTAGATGGGTCCAGATCCTCCCTCCAGCCGTAAGTCTCTAGATGGATCCAGATCCCTCCTCCAGCCGTAAGTCTCTAGATGGATCCAATCCTCCCTCCAGCCGTAGAATCTCTAGATGGATCCAGATCCTCCTCCAGTCATTAGTCTCTACATGGATCCAGATCCTCCTCCAGCCGTTAGTCTCTACATGGATCCAGATCCTCCTCCAGCCGTTAGTCTCTACATGAATCAGATCCTCTCAAGTCGTAGGTCTCTAGATGGATCCAGATCCTCCTCCAGCCGTTAGTCTCTACATGAATCCAGATCCTCCTCCAGTCGTAGGTCTCTAGATGGATCCAGATCCTCCTCCAGCCGTTAGTCTCTACATGGATCCAGATCCTCCTCCAGCCGTTAGTCTCTAGATGGATCCAGATCCTCCTCCAGTCATTAGTCTCTAGATGGATCCAGATCCTCCTCCAGCCGTTAGTCTCTACATGGATCCAGATCCTCACTCCAGCCATAAGTCTCTAGATGGATCCAGATCCTCCTCCAGTCGTTAGTCTCTACATGGATCCAGATCCTCCTCCAGCCGTTAGTCTCTAGATGGATCCAGATCCTCCTCCAGTCATTAGTCTCTACATGGATCAGATCCTCCTCCAGCCGTTAGTCTCTAGATGGATCAGATCCTCCTCCAGCCGTTAGTCTCTAGATGGATCCAGATCCTCCTCCAGGCGTAGGTCTCTAGATGGATCCAGATCCTCCTCCAGTCATTAGTCTCTAGATGGATCCAGATCCTCCTCCAATTAGTAGTCTCTAGATGGTTCAGATCCTCCTCAAGCCGTTAGACTATAGATGGATCCAGATCCTCCCTCCAGCCGTAAGTCTCTAGGGGATCCAGATCCTCCTCAGTCATTAATCTCTACATGGATCCAGATCCTCCTCCAGCCGTTAGTTTCTACATGGATCCAGATCCTCACTCAGCCGTTAGTCTCTAGATGGATCCAGATCCTCCTCAGCCGTTAATCTCTAGATGGATCCAGATCCTCCTCCAGCCGTTAGTCTCTACATGGATCCAGATCCTCACTTGACGTAAGTCTCTAGATGGATCCAGATCCTCCTCCAGTCGTAGGTCTCTCGATGGATCCAGATCCTCCTCAGTCATTGCGTCTCTAGATGGATCCAGATCCTCCCCTCCAGTCCCGAGTAGTCTCTACATGGATCAGATCCTCCTCCAGCCGTAAGTCTCTACATGGATCCAGATCCTCCTCCAGCCGTAAGTCTCTAGATGGATCCAGATCCTCCTCCAGTCATTAGTCTCTACATGGATCAGATCCTCCTCCAGCCCCGTAAGTCTCTAGATGGATCAGATCCTCCTCAGTCATTAGTCTCTACATGGATCCAGATCCTCCTCCAGCCGTTAGTCTCTAGATGGATCCAGATCCTCCTCCAGTCGTAGGTCTCTAGATGGATCCAGATCCTCTCCCTCCAGCCCCGTGAATCTAGATGGGATCAGATCCTCCTCAGTCATTAGTCTCTACATGGATCCAGATCCTCCTCCAGCCGTTAGTCTCTACATGGATCCAGATCCTCCTCCAGCCGTAAGTCTCTAGATGGATCCAGATCCTCCTCCAGTCGTAGGTCTCTAGATGGATCCAGATCCCTCCTCCAGCCGTTAGTCTCTACATGGATCCAGATCCTCACTCCAGCCCTAAGTCTCTAAATGGATCCAGATCCTCCTCCAGCCATTAGTCTCTAGATAAATCCAGATCCTCCTCCAGTCATTAGTCTCTAGATAGATCCAGATCCTCCTCCAGTCATTAGTCTCTAGATAGATCCAGATCCTCCTCCAGCCGTAAGTCTCTAGATGGATCCAGATCCTCCCTCCAGCCGTAAGTCTCTACATGGATCCAGATCCTCCTCCAGTCATTAGTCTCTAGATAGATCCAGATCCTCCTCCAGTCATTAGTCTCTACATGGATCCAGATCCTCCTCCAGCCCCGTAAGTCTCTAGATGGATCCAGATCCTCCTCCAGCCGTAAAGTCTCACCATGGATCCAGATCCTCCTCCAGCCGTAAGTCTCTAGATGGATCCAGATCCTCCTCCAATAATAAGTCTCTAGATGGATCAGATCCTCCTCCAGTCGTAGGTCTCTAGATGGATCCAGATCCTCCTCCAGCCGTTAGTCTCTACATGGATCAGATCCTCCTCCAGCCGTAAATCTCTAGATGGATCCAGATCCTCCTCCGAGTCGTAGGTCTCTAAATGGATCCAGATCCTCCTCCAGTCATTAGTCTCTACATGGATCCAGATCCTCCTCCAGCCGTTAGTCTCTAGATGGATCCAGATCCTCCTCCGGGCGTAGGTCTCTAGATGGATCCAGATCCTCCTCCAGTCGTATCTCTAGATGGATCCAGATCTTCCTCCAGTCGTAAGTCTCTAGATGGATCCAGATCCTCCTCCAGTCGTATCTCTAGATGGATCCAGATCTTCCTCCAGTCGTAAGTCTCTACATGGATCCAGATCCTCCTCCAGCCGTTAGTCTCTACCTTGGATCCAGATCCTCCTCCAGTCGTAGGTCTCTACATGGATCCAGATCCTCCTCCAGCCGTAAGTCTCTACATGGATCCAGATCCTCCTCCAGCCGTTAGTCTCTAGATGCTGGATCCAGATCCTCCCTCAGTCATTAGTCTCTAGATGGATCCAGATCCTCCTCAGCCGTTAGTCTCTAGATGGATCAAAGATCCTCCTCCAGTCATTAGTCTCTAGATGGATCCAGATCCTCACTCCAGTCATTGAAGTCTCTACATGGATCCAGATCCTCCTCCAGCCGTTAGTCTCTAGATGGATCCAGATCCTCTCAGTCATTAGTCTCATACATGGATTCAGATCCTCCTCAGCCGTTAGTCTCTAGATGGATCCAGATCCTCACTCCAGTCATTAGTCTCTACATGGATCCAGATCCTCCTCCAGCCGTTAGTCTCTAGATGGATCCAGATCCTCCTCCAGTCGTAGGTCTCTAGATGGATCCAGATCCTCCTCCAGTCGTATCTCTAGATGGATCCAGATCTTCCTCCAGTCGTAAGTCTCTAGATGGATCCAGATCCTCCTCCAGTCGTATCTCTAGATGGATCCAGATCTTCCTCCAGTCGTAAGTCTCTACATGGATCCAGATCCTCCTCCAGCCGTTAGTCTCTACATGGATCCAGATCCTCCTCCAGTCGTAGGTCTCAAATGGATCCAGATCCTCCTCCAGCCGTAAGTCTCTAGATGGATCCAGATCCTCCTCCAGCTCATAGGTCTCTACATGGATCCAGATCCTCCTCCAGCCGTTAGTCTCTAGATGGATCCAGATCCTCCTCCAGTCATTAGTCTCTACATGGATCCAGATCCTCCTCCAGCCGTTAGTCTCTAGATGGATCCAGATCCTCCTCCAGCCGTAGTCTCTACATGGATCCAGATCCTCCTCCAGTCGTAGGTCTCTAGATGGATCCAGATCCTCCCCAGCCGTAAGTCTTTAGATGGATCCAGATCCTCCTCCAGTCGTAGGTCTCTAGATGGATCCAGATCCTCCTCCAGTCATTAGTCTCTAAATGGATCCAGATCCTCCTCCAGTCATTAGTCTCTACATGGATCCAGATCCTCCCTCAGCCGTTAGTCTCTAGATGGATCCAGATCCTCCTCCAGTCGTAGGTCTCTAGATGGATCCAGATCCTCCTCCAGTCGTATCTCTAGATGGATCCAGATCTTCCTCCAGTCGTAGGTCTCTAAATGGATCCAGATCCTCCTCCAGCCGTAGGTCTCTAGATGGATCCAGATCTTCCTCCAGTCATTAGTCTCTACATGGATCCAGATCCTCCTCCAGCCATAAGTCTCTAGATGGATCCAGATCCTCCTCCAGTCGTAGGTCTCTAGATGGATCCAGATCCTCCTCCAGCCGTTAGGTCTCTAGATGGATCCAGATCCTCCTCCAGCCATTAGTCTCTACATGAATCCAGATCCTCCTCCAGCCGTAGGTCTCTACATGGATCCAGATCCTCCTCCAGCCGTTAGTCTCTAAATGGATCCAGATCCTCCTCCAGCCGTAGGTCTCTAAATGGATCCAGATCCTCCTTCAGCCGTAGGTCTCTAGATGGATCCAGATCCTCCTCCAGTCGTTAGGTCTCTAAATGGATCCAGATCCTCCTCCAGCCGTAAGTCTCTAGATGGATCCAGATCCTCCTCCAGTCATTAGGTCTCTAAATGGATCCAGATCCTCCTCCAGCCGTAAGTCTCTAAATGGATCCAGATCCTCCTCCAGCCGTAGGTCTCTAGATGGATCCAGATCCTCCTCCAGTCGTAGGTCTCTAAATGGATCCAGATCCTCCTCCAGCCGTAGGTCTCTAAATGGATCCAGATCCTCCTCCAGCCGTAGGTCTCTAGATGGATCCAGATCCTCCTCCTCCAGCCGTAGGTCTTTAGATGGAACCAGATCCTCCTCCAGCCGTAGGTCTCTAGATGGAACCAGATCCTCCTCCAGCCGTAGGTCTCTAGATGGAACCAGATCCTCCTCCAGCCGTAGATCTCTAGATGGATCCAGATCCTCCTCCAGCCGTAGGTCTCTAAATGGATCCAGATCCTCCTCCAGCCGTAGGTCTCTACATGGATCCAGATCCTCCTCCAGCCGTAGGTCTCTAAATGGATCCAGATGGTGGAGGTGGTGGAGCTGGGGTCTGAGGTGGGTGGGGAGGTGGGGGAGCTGGGGTCTGAGGTGGGGGAGGTGGCGGAGCTGGGGTCTGAGGTGGTGGAGGTGGGGCTCTGAGGTGGGGGAGCTGGGGTCTGAGGTGGGGGAGCTGGGGGTCTGAGGGTGGTGGAGCTGGGGGTCTGAGGTGGGGGAGCTGGGGTGTGTGTGGGGGGGGGGGGGTGTGTGTGGTGGGGTGCTGGGGTCTGAGGTTGCGGAGCTGGGGTCTGAGGCTGCGGAGCTGGGTGGGTGGCGGAGCTGGGGTCTGAGGTGGTGGAGCTGGGGTCTGAGGTGGGGCCTGAGGTGGTGGAGCTGGGGTCTGAGGTTGCGCAGCTGGGGTCTGAGGTGGTGGAGCTGGGGTCTGAGGTGGCAGAGCTGGGGTCTGAGGTGGGGAGCTGGGGTCTGAGGTGGGGGAGCTGGGGTCTGAGGTGGGGGAGCTGGGGTCTGAGGTGGCGGAGCTGGGGTCTGTGGGGAGCTTGGGTCTGAGGTTGCGGAGCTGGGGTCTGGAGGTGGCGGAGCTGGGGTCTGAGGTTACGGAGCTGGTGTCTGAGGTTGCGGAGCTGGGATCTGAGGTTGGGGAGCTGGGGTCTGAGGTCGCAGAGCTGGGGTCTGAGGTGGGGGAGCTGGGGTCTGGAGGTGGGCGGGCTGGGGTCTGGAGGTCGCGGAGCTGGGGTCTGAGGTGGTGGAGCTGGGGTCGGGGTGGGGGAGCTGGGGGTCTGATGGGGGAGCTGGGGTCTGAGGTGGTGGAGCTGGGGTCTGAGGTGGGGGAGCTGGGGTCTGATGTGGGGGAGCTGGGGTCTGAGGTGGTGGAGCTGGGGTCTGATGTGGGGGAGCTGGGGTCTGATGTGGGGGAGCTGGGGTCTGAGGTGGTGGAGCTGGGGTCTGAGGTGGGGGAGCTGGGGTCTGATGTGGGGGAGCTGGGGTCTGAGGTTGGGGAGCTGGTGGGGGAGCTGGGGTCTGAGGTGGGGGAACTGGGGTCTGAGGTTGCGGAGCTGGGGCGAGGTGGCGGAGCTGGGGTCTGAGGTTACGGAGCTGGTGTCTGAGGTTGCGGAGCTGGGGTCTGAGGTTGGGGAGCTGGGGTCTGAGGTGGCGGAGCTGGGGTCTGAGGTGGGGGAGCTGGGGTCTGAGGGTGGCGGAGCTGGGGTCTGAGGTTGCAGGAGCTGGGGTCTGAGGTGGTGGAGCTGGGGTCTGAGGTGGGGGAGCTGGGGTCTGATGTGGGGGAGCTGGGGTCTGAGGTTGCGGAGCTGGGGTCTGAGGTGGCGGAGCTGGTGTCTGAGGTGGCGGAGCTGGGGGTCTGAGGTGGGGGAGCTGGGGTCTGAGGTGGGGGAGCTGGGGTCTGATGTGGGGGAGCTGGGGTCTGAGGTTGCGGAGCTGGGGTCTGAGGTGGGGGAGCTGGGGTCTGAGGTGGTGGAGCTGGTGTCTGAGGTTGCGGAGCTGGTGTCTGAGGTTGCGGAGCTGGGGTCTGAGGTTGGGGAGCTGGTGGGGGAGCTGGGGTCTGAGGTGGGGGAGCTGGGGTCTGAGGTGGTGGAGCTGGGGTCTGAGGTGGGGGAGCTGGGGTCTGAGATGGTGGAGCTGGGGTCTGAGGTGGTGGAGCTGGGGTCTGAGGTTGCGGAGCTGGGGTCTGAGGTGGGGGAGCTGGGGTCTGAGGTGGTGAAGCTGGGGTCTGAGGTGGGGGAGCTGGGGTCTTAGGTGGTGGAGCTGGGGTCTGAGGTGGGGGAGCTGGGGTCTTAGGTGGGGGAGCTGGGGTCTGAGGTGGGGGAGCTGGGGTCTGAGGTGGGGGAGCTGGGGTCTTGGGTGGGGGAGCTGGGGTCTGAGGTGGGGGAGCTGGGGTCTGAGGTGGTGGAGCTGGGGTCTGAGGTGGTGGAGCTGGGGGTCTGAGGTGGGGGAGCTGGGGTCTGAGGTGGGGGAGCTGGGGTCTGAGGTTGCGGAGCTGGGGTCTGAGGTGGGGGAGCTGGGGTCTGAGGTTGCGGAGCTGGGGTCTGAGGTGGTGGAGCTGGGGGTCTGAGGTGGGGGAGCTGGGGTCTGAGGTGGCGGAGCTGGGGTCTGAGGATGCGGAGCTGGGGGAGCTGGGGTCTGAGGTTGCGGAGCTGGGGGAGCTGGGGTCTGAGGTGGGGGAGCTGGGGTCTGAGGTGGCGGAGCTGGGGTCTGAGGTGGGGGAGCTGGGGTCTGAGGTGGTGGAGCTGGGGTCTGAGGTGGTGGAGCCGGGGTCTGAGGTGGGGGAGCCGGGGTCTGAGGTGGGGGAGCTGGGGTCTGAGGTGGGGGAGCTGGGGTCTGAGGTGGCGGAGCTGGGGTCTGAGGTGGGGGAGCTGGGGTCTGAGGTGGTGGAGCTGGGGTCTGAGGTGGGGGAGCTGGGGTCTGAGGTGGGGGAGCTGGGGTCTGAGGTGGTGGAGCTGGTGGTGGAGGTGGTTGGTACCTGCTTTAACCTGCCTACACATGAGCAGCAGTCTGAGGTTTCCTTCCTCGATGAGGGCGGGAGAAGACCTTCATCCCCCCATCACGGCAGATTACCGTCCACCACATTCTGGTTTCACAGCGGAGGACAGACGAAGGTCTTGTAGAAGGATCATCATTCATCCATTTACCAAAACTAAAGTTCTGCTCCCAGACCGTGGAGGCCAGTGTGTGTGTGTGCGTGTGTGTGTGTGTGTGTGGGTGGGTGTGTATTTCTGACCTTGCGGGGAGAAAACGGTGGTGTAAACCTCCAGCTGTTCGTCTCTCCGTCTGTAGATCTGCTGCATGTTAAGTGTTCCCACTCTGAGACAGAGAGCTTAAATACCTGCAGCAGTAATCCCACACACACACATACCCACACACACACACCCACACACACACACACCTACCCACACACACACACACCTACCCACACGCACACACACCCACACACACACACACACACACACACACACACACATACTCACACACACACACACATACACCACACACACACACACATACCCACACACACACACACACATACCCACACACACACACACACACACATACCCACACACACACACATTCACACACACAGACACACACACACATACCCACACACACACACACCTGCACACACGGTGACGGTCAGTAATAGATCCCGTAATCCTGATGTGTCCGAAGGATCCTTCATGTTTGCTGTTTAAACATCCAGTTAAGACCTGGAACCTGCATGTGGACCCTGATCTGGTCCAGTTTAGACCTGGAACCTGCATGTGGACCCTGATCTGGTCCGGTTTAGACCTGGAACCTGCATGTGGACCCTGATGTGGTCCAGTTTAGACCTGGAACCTGCATGTGGACCCTGATCTGGTCCAGTTTAGACCTGGAACCTGCATGTGGACCCTGATCTGGTCCGGTTTAGACCTGGAACCTGCATGTGGACCCTGATGTGGTCCAGTTTAGACCTGGAACCTGCAAGTGGACCCTGATGTGGTCCAGTTTAGACCTGGAACCTGCATGTGGACCCTGATGTGGTCCAGTTTAGACCTGGAACCTGCATGTGGACCCTGATGTGGTCCAATTTAGACCTGGAACCTGCATGTGGACCCTGATCTGGTCCGGTTTAGACCTGGAACCTGCATGTGGACCCTGATCTGGTCCGGTTTAGACCTGGAACCTGCATGTGGACCCTGATCTGGTCCGGTTTAGACCTGGAACCTGCATGTGGACCCTGATCTGGTCCGGTTTAGACCTGGAACCTGCATGTGGACCCTGATCAGGTCCGGTTTAGACCTGGAACCTGCATGTGGACCCTGATCTGGTCCGGTTTAGACCTGGAACCTGCATGTGGACCCTGATCTGGTCCAGTTTAGACCTGGAACCTGCATGTGGACCCTGATGTGGTCCAGTTTAGACCTGGAACCTGCATGTGGACCCTGATGTGGTCCGGTTTAGACCTGGAACCTGCATGTGGACCCTGATCTGGTCCGGTTTAGACCTGGAACCTGCATGTGGACCCTGATCTGGTCCGGTTTAGACCTGGAACCTGCATGTGGACCCTGGATCTGGTCCGGTTTAGACCTGGAACCTGCATGTGGACCCTGATCTGGTCCGGTTTAGACCTGGAACCTGCATGTGGACCCTGATCTGGTCCGGTTAAGACCTGGAACCTGCATGTGGACCCTGATCTGGTCCGGTTAAGACCTGGAACCTGCATGTGGACCCTGATCTGGTCCGGTTTAGACCTGGAACCTGCATGTGGACCCTGATGTGGTCCAGTTTAGACCTGGAACCTGCATATGGACCCTGATGTGGTCCGGTTTAGACCTGGAACCTGCATGTGGACCCTGATCTGGTCCGGTTAAGACCTGGAACCTGCATGTGGACCCCTGATCTGGTCCGGTTAAGACCTGGAACCTGCATGTGGACCCTGATCTGGTCCAGTTTAGACCTGGAACCTGCATGTGGACCCTGATCTGGTCCAGTTAAGACCTGGAACCTGCATGTGGACCCTGATCTGGTCCAGTATAGACCTGGAACCTGCATGTGGACCCCTGATCTGGTCCAGTTAAGACCTGGAACCTGCATGTGGACCCTGATCTGGTCCAGTTTAGACCTGGAACCTGCATGTGGACCCTGATGTGGTCCAGTTAAGACCTGGAACCTGCATGTGGACCCTGATCTGGTCCGGTTTAGACCTGGAACCTGCATGTGGACCCTGATCTGGTCCAGTTTAGACCTGAAACCTGCATGTGGACCCTGATCTGGTCCGGTTAAGACCTGGAACCTGCATGTGGACCCTGATGTGGTCCAGTTTAGACCTGGAACCTGCATGTGGACCCTGATGTGGTCCAGTTTAGACCTGGATCCTGCATGTGGACCCTGATCTGGTCCGGTTAAGACCTGGAACCTGCATGTGGACCCTGATCTGGTCCAGTTTAGACCTGGAACCTGCATGTGGACCCTGATCTGGTCCAGTTAAGACCTGAAACCTGCATGTGGACCCTGGATCTGGTCCAGTTTAGACCTGGAACCTGCATGTGGACCCTGATCTGGTCCGGTTTAGACCTGGAACCTGCATGTGGACCCTGATCTGGTCCAGTTAAGACCTGAAACCTGCATGTGGACCCTGATCTGGTTCGGTTTAGACCTGGAAATGCATGTGGACCCTGATGTGGTCCAGTTTAGACCTGGAACCTGCATGTGGACCCTGATGTGGTCCAGTTAAGACGTGGAACCTGCATGTGGACCCCGATCTGGTCCGGTTTAGACCTGGAACCTGCATGTGGACCCTGATCTGGTCCAGTTTAGACCTGAAACCTGCATGTGGACCCTGATCTGGTCCGGTTTAGACCTGGAACCTGCATGTGGACCCTGATCTGGTCCGGTTTAGACCTGGAACCTGCATGTGGACCCTGATCTGGTCCAGTTTAGACCTGGAACCTGCATGTGGACCCTGATGTGGTCCGGTTTAGACCTTGAACCTGCATGTGGACCCTGATCTGGTCCAGTTTAGACCTGGATCCTGCATGTGGACCCTGATCTGGTCCGGTTTAGACCTGGTTCCTGCATGTGGACCCTGATCTGGTCCAGTTCAGACCTGGAACCTGCATGTGGACCCTGATCTGGTCCAGTTAAGACCTGGAACCTGCATGTGGACCCTGATCAGGTCCGGTTAAGACCTGGAACCTGCATGTGGACCCCGATCTGGTCCAGTTAAGACCTGGAACCTGCATGTGGACCCCGATCTGGTCCAGTTAAGACCTGGAACCTGCATGTGGACCCTGATCTGGTCCGGTTTAGACCTGGAACCTGCATGTGGACCCTGATCTGGTCCAGTTTAGACCTGGAACCTGCATGTGGACCCTGATCTGGTCCAGTTTAGACCTGGAACCTGCATGTGGACCCTGATCTGGTCCGGTTTTAGACCTGGAACCTGCATGTGGACCCTGATCTGGTCCGGTTTAGACCTGGAACCTGCATGTGGACCCTGATCTGGTCCGGTTTAGACCTGGAACCTGCATGTGGACCCTGATCTGGTCCGGTTTAGACCTGGAACCTGCATGTGGACCCTGATCTGGTCCGGTTAAGACCTGGAACCTGCATGTGGACCCTGATCTGGTCCGGTTTAGACCTGGAACCTGCATGTGGACCCTGATCTGGTCCGGTTTAGACCTGAAACCTGCATGTCGACCCTGATCTGGTCCAGTTTAGACCTGGAACCTGCATGTGGACCCCGATCTGGTCCAGTTAAGACCTGGAACCTGCATGTGGACCCCGATCTGGTCCAGTTTAGACCTGGAACCTGCATGTGGACCCTGATCTGGTCCGGTTTAGACCTGGAACCTGCATGTGGACCCTGATCTGGTCCGGTTTAGACCTGGAACCTGCATGTGGACCCTGATGTGGTCCAGTTTAGACCTGGAACCTGCATGTGGACCCTGATGTGGTCCAGTTTAGACCTGGAACCTGCATGTGGATCCCAATCTGGTCCAGTTTAGACCTGGAACCTGCATGTGGATCCTGATCCTGTTTAGACCTGGAACCTGCATGTGGATCCCAATCTGGTCCAGTTTAGACCTGGAACCTGCATGTGGACCCTGATCTGGTCCAGTTTAGACCTGGAACCTGCATGTGGATCCCAATCTGGTCCAGTTTAGACCTGGAACCTGCATGTGGACCCTGATCTGGTCCAGTTTAGACGTGGAACCTGCATGTGGACCCTGATCTGGTCCAGTTTAGACCTGGAACCTGCATGTGGACCCTGATCTGGTCCGGTTTAGACCTGGAACCTGCATGTGGACCCTGATCTGGTCCAGTTAAGGCCTGAAACCTGCATGTGGACCCTGATCTGGTCCAGTTTAGACCTTGAACCTGCATGTGGACCCTGATCTGGTTCGGTTTAGACCTGGAACCTGCATGTGGACCCTGATGTGGTCCAGTTTAGACCTGGAACCTGCATGTGGACCCTGATGTGGTCCAGTTAAGACGTGGAACCTGCATGTGGACCCCGATCTGGTCCGGTTTAGACCTGGAACCTGCATGTGGACCCTGATCTGGTCCAGTTTAGACCTGGAACCTGCATGTGGACCCTGATGTGGTCCGGTTTAGACCTTGAACCTGCATGTGGACCCTGATCTGGTCCAGTTTAGACCTGGATCCTGCATGTGGACCCTGATCTGGTCCGGTTTAGACCTGGTTCCTGCATGTGGACCCTGATCTGGTCCAGTTCAGACCTGGAACCTGCATGTGGACCCTGATCTGGTCCAGTTAAGACCTGGAACCTGCATGTGGACCCTGATCAGGTCCGGTTAAGACCTGGAACCTGCATGTGGACCCTGATCTGGTCCAGTTAAGACCTGGAACCTGCATGTGGACCCTGATCTGGTCCAGTTAAGACCTGGAACCTGCATGTGGACCCTGATCTGGTCCGGTTTAGACCTGGAACCTGCATGTGGACCCTGATCTGGTCCAGTTTAGACCTGGAACCTGCATGTGGACCCTGATCTGGTCCAGTTTAGACCTGGAACCTGCATGTGGACCCTGATCTGGTCCGGTTTAGACCTGGAACCTGCATGTGGACCCTGATCTGGTCCGGTTTAGACCTGGAACCTGCATGTGGACCCTGATCTGGTCCGGTTTAGACCTGGAACCTGCATGTGGACCCTGATCTGGTCCGGTTTAGACCTGGAACCTGCATGTGGACCCTGATCTGGTCCAGTTAAGACCTGGAACCTGCATGTGGACCCTGATCTGGTCCAGTTTAGACCTGGAACCTGCATGTGGACCCTGATCTGGTCCGGTTTAGACCTGAAACCTGCATGTCGACCCTGATCTGGTCCAGTTAAGACCTGGAACCTGCATGTGGACCCCGATCTGGTCCAGTTTAGACCTGGAACCTGCATGTGGACCCTGATCTGGTCCGGTTTAGACCTGGAACCTGCATGTGGACCCTGATCTGGTCCGGTTTAGACCTGGAACCTGCATGTGGACCCTGATGTGGTCCAGTTTAGACCTGGAACCTGCATGTGGACCCTGATGTGGTCCAGTTTAGACCTGGAACCTGCATGTGGATCCCAATCTGGTCCAGTTTAGACCTGGAACCTGCATGTGAGACCCTGATCCTGTTTAGACCTGGAACCTGCATGTGGACCCCAATCTGGTCCAGTTTAGACCTGGAACCTGCATGTGGACCCTGATCTGGTCCAGTTTAGACCTGGAACCTGCATGTGGACCCCAATCTGGTCCAGTTTAGACCTGGAACCTGCATGTGGACCCTGATCTGGTCCAGTTTAGACCTGGAACCTGCATGTGGACCCTGATCTGGTCCAGTTTAGACCTGGAACCTGCATGTGGACCCCAATCTGGTCCAGTTTAGACCTGGAACCTGCATGTGGACCCTGATGTGGTCCAGTTTAGACCTGGAACCTGCATGTGGACCCCGATCCTGTTTAGACCTGACCTATGGACCAGGTCCGGGTAGACCAGTACCAATTGGATCAGTTCCACTTCGACCACCTCCGGTTGATCCCGCTCTGTTTAGACCGGTTCTGTTTAGACCGGTTCTGGTTAGACCGGTTCTGGTTAGACCAGTTCTACCTGACAAGTGCGTGCTGCGTTCAGGGGAATCAGGTTTATGTAAGAACTCTTCCTGGATCAGATTAACACAGATTACGTGGTTTCTAAGAACCACTTTCACAGAAACCTGAGTGAGGACCTGCAGTCAGAACCTGAACCTGGTCTGGTCTCAGAACCTGAATCTGAACCTGGTCTGGTCTCTGAATCTGGTCTGGTCTCTGAACCTGGTCTGGTCCAGAACCTGAATCCTGGTCTGGTCTCTGAATCTGAGCCTGGTCTGGTCTCTGAACCTGGTCTGGTCTCTGAACCTGGTCTGGTCCAGAACCTGAACCTGGTCTGGTCCAGAACCTGTCGATCTGAGCCTGGTCTGGTCTCTGAATCTGATGCACTGGTCTGGTCTCAGAACCTGAATCTGAACCTGGTCTGGTCTCTGAATCTGACTGTCTGGTCTCTGAACCTGGTCTGGTCCAGAACCTGAACCTGGTCTGGTCTCTGAATCTGAGCCTGGTCTGGTCCAGAACCTGAATCTGAGCCTGGTCTGGTCTCTGAACCTGGTCTGGCCTCAGAACCTGAACCTGGTCTGGCCCTGAACCTGGTCTGGTCTCAGAATCTGAACCTGGTCTGGTCCAGAACCTGAATCTGAACCTGGTCTGGTCTCTGAACCTGGTCTGGTCTCAGAACCTGAATCTGGTCTGGTCTCTGAACCTGAATGGTCTGAACCTGAACCTGGTCTGGTCTCTGAACCTGGTCTGGTCTAGAACCTGAATCTGAACCTGGTCTGGTCTCTGAACCTGAATCCTGGTCTGGGCCCTGAACCTGGTCTGGTCTCAGAACCTGAACCTGGTCTGGTCTCTGAATCTGAGTCTGGTCCTGAACCTGAACCTGGTCTCGAACCTGAACCTGGTCTGGTCTCAGAACCTGAATCTGAGCCTGGTCTGGTCTCTGAATCTGAACCTGGTCTGGTCCAGAACCTGAATCTGAGCCTGGTCTGGTCTCTGAACCTGGTCTGGTCCAGAACCTGAACCTGGTCTGGTCCAGAACCTGAATCTGAGCCTGGTCTGGTCTCTGAAACTGGTCTGGTCCAGAACCTGAATCTGAACCTGGTCTGGTCCCAGAACCTGAATCTGGTCTGGTCTCTGAACCTGGTCTGGTCCAGAACCTGAACCTGGTCTGGTCTCTGAATCTGAGCCTGGTCTGGTCCAGAACCTGAATCTGAACCTGGTCTGGTCTCTGAACCTGAATCTGAACCTGGTCTGTTCTCAGAACCTGAACCTGGTCTGGTCTCAGAACCTGAACCTGGTCTGGTCCAGAACCTCAACTGGTCTACCTGGTCTGGTCCCAGAACCTGAACCTGGTCTGGTCTCTGAATCTGAACCTGGTCTGGTCTCTGAATCTGGTCTGGTCTCTGAATCTGAACCTGGTCTGGTCTCTGAATCCAGACCCTCTTAGGTGGTTCCTAAAATCCGGTCCAGGAGAAGCTGCAGGTCCCAGCTGGTCTGCCAGACTTTGGAAACCAGAACCCATCCAGAACCGGCTGCTGAATTCTGATGTTTCCTCACAGCTCTCATCAACCTGTCTGACTGCACTTGAACACATCACAGGTCTCAGGACCAACCAGAACCACATGAAGAACCGACCGGGTTCTGGAACGGACCTGGAGGCAGCAGGTGGACTACAGGAGTAGAACCAGCAACCGTCCAGCTGGAGGAAGACCTGAACTGTGGTCGGGTCTACAGGGTCTCCTACAAACTAACCAAGGATAATTCTGTGTTCATAAGGTGTTAGTAACATGGTAATAACACGTTAATAATGTAATTAATGTAATATTAAAATGTTGACATAACATATAAACACGTAAACATAATATATTATTGACATGTTACATGCCAATATATGTTACTAACATGTTAGCATGTTTATAACGTTACATGTTAACTTATTAAAATTAATAAGTTAACATGTTAGATGTTAATAATGTTACATGTTAACTTATTAATATTCATAAGTTAACATGTTAACATATTAACAGGTTCATATAATACTGACATGTCAGATGTTAATATGTTACTAACATGTTAATAACGTTACATGTTAACTTGTTAATATTCATAAGTTAACATGTTAATAACGTTACATGTTAACTTATTAATATTCATAAGTTAACATGTTAACATATTAACAGGTTCATATAATACTGACATGTCAGATGTTAATATATGTTACTAACATGTTAATAACGTTACATGTTAACTTGTTAATATTCATAAGTTAACATGTTAATGTTACATGTTAACTTATTAATATTCATAAGTTAACATGTTAATAACGTTACATGTTAACTTATTAATATTCATAAGTTAACATGTTAATAACGTTACATGTTAACTTATTAATATTCATAAGTTAACATGTTAA
>JALJCO010002231.1:0-94254 GCA_023101725.1 Atherinomorus stipes | reverse complement strand
ATAGATCAAACAGTGTGAATATGGATTTAATAGTGTGAACAGAGATCAAACAGTGTGGAATATGGATCAAACGGTGCTCAATATGGATTCAACAGTGTAGAATATGGATCAAACGGTGGAATAAGGATTTGACAGTGTAGAATATGGATCAAACGGTGTGGAATATGGATCAAACAGTGTGGAATATGGATTTAATAGGTGGAACATGGATCAAACGGTGTGGAATATGGATTTAACCGTGGAATATGGTTTAAACGGTGTGGAATAATGATTTAACAGTGTGGAATATGGATTTTACAGTGTGGAATATGGATTTAAAAAAGTGGAACATGGATCAAACGGTGTGGAGTATGGATTTAACAGTGTGGAATATGGATTTAACATTGTGGAACATGGATCAAACGGTGTGGAGTATGGATTTAACAGTGTGGAATATGGATTTAACATTGTGGAATACGGATCAAACGGTGTGGAATACGGATCAAACGGTGTGGAATATGGATCAAACGGTGTGGAATATGTATTTATCATGTGGAATATGGATCAAACGGTGTGCGAATATGGATTCAACAGTGTGGAATATGGATCAAACAGTGTGGAATATGGATCAAACAGTGTGGAATATGGATCAACAGTGTGGAATATTGATCAAACAGTGTGGAATATGGATCAAACGGTATGGAATATGGATCAAACGGTGTGGAACATGGATCAAACGGTGTGGAACATGGATCAAACGGTGTGGAATATGGATCAAACGGTGTGGAATGTGGATCAAACAGTGTGGAATATGGATCAAACAGTGTGGAATATGGATCAAACAGTGTGGAATATGGATCAAAAAGTGTGGAATATGGATCAAAAAGTGTGGAAAATGGACGTAACAGTGTGGAATATGGATCAAACGGTGTGGAATATGGATCAAACAGTGTGGAATATGGATCAAACAGTGTGGAATATGGATCAAACGGTGTGGAATATGGATCAAACGGTGTGGAACATGGATCAAACGGTGTGGAATATGGATCAAACGGTGGAATGTGGATCAAACAGTGTGGAATATGGATCAAACAGTGTGGAATATGGATCAAACAGAGTGGAATATGGATCAAAAAGTGTGGAAAATGGATTTAACAGTGTGGAATATGGATCAAACGGGGTGGAATATGGATTTAACAGTGTGGAATATGGATCAAACGGTGTGAAATATGGATCAAACAGTGTGGAATATGGATCTAACGGTGTGGAATATGGATCTAACGGTGTGAAACATCGATCTAACGGTGTGGAACATCGATCTAACGGTGGAATATGGATCTAACGGTGTGGAATATGGATTTAACAGTGTGTAATATGGATCAAACGGTGTGGAATATGGATATAACTGTAGAATATGGATCAAACGGTGTGGAATATGGATTTAACAGTGTAGAATATGGATCAAACGAGGTGGAATATGGGTCAAAAAGTGTGGAATACGGATCAAACTGTGTAGAATATGGATCAAAAAGTGTGGAATATGGATCAAACGGTGTGGAATATGGATTTTACAGTGTGGAATATGGATCAAACGGTATGGAATATGGATTTAACAGTGTTGAATATGGATCAAACGATATGGAATATGGATCAAACGGTGTGGAATATGTATTTAACAGTGTGGAATATGGATCAAACGGTGTGGAATATGGATTCAACAGTGTGGAATATGGATCAAACAGTGTGGAATATGGATCAAACAGTGTGGAATATGGATTTAACAGTGTGGAATATGGATCAAACGGTGTGGAATATAGATTTAACTGTGGAATATGGATCAAACGGTGTGGTATATGGTTTTAATAGTGTGGAATATGGATCAAACGATATGGAATATGGATTTAACAGTGTGGAATATGGATTTAACAGTGTGGAAGACGGATCAAACGGTGTGGAATATGGACCAAAAGTGTGGAATATGGATTTGACAGTGTGGAATATGGATCTAACGGTGTGGAATATGAATTTAACAGTGTGGAATATGTGGAATATGGATCAAACAGTGTGGAATATGGATTTAACAGTGTGGAATATGGACTAAACAGCGCAAAAGACTGATTAAACCCATGGAAGACTTCACTCACAGCTACATTAAGCTGAACACGGAGCTGAACAAACTGTTTTTTCCAAGGTAAGACGCTAATGCCAACTAGCACAGTTGTTAGCTACAACACAGTGGTATAATATTGAGTAAAGCTACTTTTTTAACAGAGTAAGGTAGCTGTGTGTCGCTACAGGCTAAACAAATAGACCAGATAAACACTAGTAAGTCACGTTGGTTGCCAAACAGAGACTAATATAACAGTCCTCTGCAAGTTTCTCAGTCCAGTAGCTGCTAATCAGTTCCAGTATCTGTTATCCGATCAGATCTAATGTATTGATCAAACCTATGATGAGGGAACAACATCCTGGTCCAATTTAACCCAAAGGGGAAACATCCAGCAGCAGGCTAAACACGTCAGATACCTGAAACTTTCTGGAGTCATACATGACAGTTAGCTTAAAATAAAACATTTTTACTTACTCTGTGATGCAAGAACACTGTTGTTCCTTTATACGTTTGTTCTGGACATGAATCATCAAGACGTGGGGTTTCTGAATCTTTCTGTATGAACGCTGAGCTTTAACCTCGATTTTAACATCCTCTTCGTCAACATTACTCCGCCGACAAATGATTATGTATTCCTCAGATGCATCCTCTGATATTTCCCAACTATTACTCCAGAAATTTAACACAATTTCCTTCAGAATATGATCACTGAAATCACTGAGCGATTCATGCTCATTTCTGTAGGCAGAAACGAGCTAAAAAATAAAGCTTGCCAAACTTAGCAACTGTAACTATGGGGGCGGGACTTAGCGAAGGGTCAATTGTATTCAGTTTAAAACAATGTTAGGGGAAAACATTTTAGAATCCTAAATTGAGACTGAAGAATGTTTGTAACCATTAAATGACAAAGAATATTTTGTTTGCATCCTGTGGGTGCGTGATTAGTTTTGTTTGGAATATAGTGATATATACTTCGCAAAAGGGCTAGCTTTTGGAAGAGTGTGATTAACAGCAATGGTAACCTTTTGATTTAATGAAACTTAAAATGTACTTAGGGGTGGGTGAAATAAACGTAGGCTTCAGCCTAATCCTTTTCAGACATTTGTATCGTGTCTATGTCTTTTCAATGTTCACAAGGTCTAAATAAATTTAAATAAACAGAAACGGAACTGAAACTGATATTGGCTTTAAAACGGAATATCAGATACCGGCCATTTCACCAATATAATTAACAGATTTATAAAAGGTTTGGTGAAAAAAAATGCAAAACGTTATTTTTTTTTATTGATTTATTTTTTTCAATCCATGGGGCATGGGTACGTCACAACGCCACACCAACGGTGCTGCTTTGATGTCTTTGACAACTACCTGATCTGCAGTAAAAGTATTTTTTAATTTTCTAATTCTAAATAAGTTTTAAGAAATTATGGAAGTCATCTGGCATCAGTTTGCTTCAATTTCGTTTTTTGTAGAAATGACAGGCTTCTGCTCCAGCCCAGATAAGTCTCGTAAGCTCTGATTGGCTAACTCAAATGGCCTGACCAGCCCCTGCAGATATGTTGCATTAGAATTAGAGAAAATATATTTGTACATGGTCATTCTTTTATTCTATTTTTCATGTCCATTTCCAAGAATATAGTCTTGTTTTAAAAAATTGATAAAACAGCTTGTTGAGCTTTTAGAAAAGAAGACATCATATTTTAAAGCAAAACTAAGTAACCTTTTTACCTTAATAAATGTTTTTCCGAATCCCTGTGGGGCTAAACAAAGGCACATTCAGACAGAGAGAGGCTCTAGGAACACAGTTTCTATAACTCCCCGTCTGGAGTTTAGTTACCAGAACTACCTTCCCCATCAGTCTGCGCTGGCACACGAGGGAGGACCTTAATAAGAACCATGTTTGACACAATCGTCTGCGACAGAGACAATTATGCCCCAGATCATCTGATACAAACTAAGGTTTCTTATCTCTTTTATTCAAAGCTGTTATAAAAGCCAGCAAAACAGCTTTCCATCATCACGGTCATTTGTATCACGTAACCGAATAGCCACCCGTTGGAAAGCTGCCCCACTAACATCTTGTTCACCCTTTTCTTGAAGTATGCCCGGACACTTTAGTGGACGGTTTGTCCAACTATTAATGCCGGGTGGCAGCCACAGATTCTACTGCCACACTTTGCAGCTGTATTTGGGTGATTAAATCAGTGTCAAATAATCACTTTTGGACATTTCAGAATAGTTCTGGATTCGGGACGTGCACCATTGTGATGGATTTAATCATGAATTGGTTCACTCCTGTCGTAATAGTTCTTATTACGATCTCTGTAAACAGTTGCAACAGCTGTGGGACTTTTTAAATATGGCGGGGCCGGAAGAAGCAGAGATCAGGCAAGGGGCGGGGCTTGCCAGTTCTACCAATCCCCAAACATCTACATATTTCAGTTCCTATGGAACCCCGAAAAGACCCTGCCTCGTAGTAGGAGCTAAAAAGGTTCTAGGAACTGAGGGCCGAGGTCCTGGTTCCTATAGCCCCTTTTCCACCAGCAGGTCTGGGTTGGGTTGGGTTTGGCCGGATCAGTCCACATTTTTTCGCGTCTCCACAGATAAAAACTGGGTCAGGTACCCTTATATCCGACCCGACCCGGGGCTACTTCTTTGATACCCTTCAGCAGGGGTAGTGATCTAACTGATCCGGACCAAAGAGGTGGAGCTAATACACAGCTATCCGTTGATTCATTGAAAAATCCATCACTTCCCGCGTTACCCGGCGTAAAAACAAAGCAGGGGTGACTCCTTTGTTTCCGTCATATGTGGTGTGGTGCTTTGGTTAAAAGGTGTTGCACAGCAATCATGTCACATGATCACATAGCAGTACTATCCGGTAAATACACCGCTTCCAGAGTAAGGGTACAGTATGCTGTGGGAGCGCAACGTGAAATCAACACATCCGTACCAAAATCCCACCCGGTCTGGCCTCGCCCAACCCTACCCAGACCCGTGGGTGGAAACGGGGCCTATGTGTCCGAATGCGTCAAAAATGGCCTGGTTCCTGAAAAGGTTCTAGGAATTCCAAAAGCTTCCTTTAATCTGAAAGCGCCTTAAGTGTTTATGGGCCGATTTAGTGTTTCCTGATCTCCCCCGGTGTCTCTGGCCTGAAAGTGGCTCTTGCAAGTCTGCCTGAGCAGACCCGGCACAAATCTTTGCTACAACACAAACTGCCGTACGGCACTCGGGTCCTCCATCCACCCAGCTGCTTCAAGGGCTGGTTGGGACTAGGGATGTAACGATTACCGGTAAAATGGATAACCATGATAAATTCTGAAGGATTAGTAATACCGTTTCAAATTTTAATTATCGTTAAAACCGTGACTGATTACAGCACTGTGAAAACCTCCCTGTGATGCTGTTCATTGGCTGGAAAAGCAGCAACAGTCGCAGTTTGCAATGTTTAATTTATGAAAATACGGTGGAAGGCAACGAAGGCGCCCACATGGACATTTTTCCCCCTTTAAAAAGGGGAAAAAGTAGACTTTTAGACCCTTTTGGGTATTTTTAAAGATGCTGGGGGTTAATTCTATAATACCACGATAAAAATGATAACCGTGATCATTTTGGTCACAATAACCGTGATATTAAATTTTCATATCGTTACATCTGGTGGGACCAGAACCAGACTAAGCACCGGTTCTTTGGCTTTCTATCACCTAAACACCGGCTTCTGGCTCTCTAAACTGGTTCCACTCAGTCACCGACTCTTTGCTGGGCCAGCATGAAGAACCGGTTCTGCCGGAGACATAGGACTCTGAGCCGCTGCAGGGGGAGACAAGCTGCTGCTATCAACGTAGCAAAGTAGCATCAACAAACTAGTAAAAACTTAGAAATATATTCAGGGATCAGAATAGAGGAAAGACAGGTAGAGAAAGACGTCTGTGTGCTGTGGGGGTGTAAGGGGGTGTCCAAACTTTACAATAGTGAAAGGAGACCACCAAGGAGAGCCCCAAGCTGCAGTTGCTGAGTTCTGCTTCAAAGTTTATGTAACATGAAAAAAATTCAGTTCCTTCCTTTCATATACTCTGAGCTGAGATTTTTCCACTTAAGTTTGGATTTGTGCGACAGACTGGCGACCTGTCCAGGATGTACCCGCCTCTCGCCTGATAATACCTGGGATAGACTCCAGCAACCCCCGCGGCCCTGAACTGGATAAGCGGTACAGAAAACGACTGACTGACTATTGTGCATCTCTAACTGGCCAGAAAAGGAACCGAGGAGAACTAGCTGCAGTGGCATCCTTTGACATGTCCTAGTTTTATTGCCATTCTACATGGAAATGCAACAATTTGATTCCTACCAGATGTCGGCTTTAACTGGAGGAACATGGCAGTCTTTGTGGTATCCTCGGCCACAGGCTGAGCAGATTTTTGATGCGCCGGACGATCCGCATGCTGAGCAGGAAAGGATCTCCACGGACATCGGAGAGTCACTGGACAGAGGTGCTGTGAAGTCTCTGGTGACATCCGAGTCATCATCGAAGGCGCTGCTATCGCTAGCGTTTCCATCCGACACAGCACTGGACTGTAACACAGAGAGAAAACCGTCCCGCGTGGCCCATTTATAATCATGGTTCTAGAAAATCTATCTGGAGAAACCGTCATTAACATCCAACCTGAGTGTCTTCTGTAATCTCCTCCAGGTAGATCTCATCCTCCTCTTGCCCATGGAACAAACGAAAATAAGGCAGGGCACGTCTCCGTCCAGCCGGAGATAGAGGCAGTCTGGATTAGTGTCACTCTGGGCTCCCACTGGAACAAACTAGCACCCTGCTCTGCATGCTCATAGCTCGGTTTGTCTTCCCACTCATCGTCTGATATGTCAGTGACAGATGATGATAGTTGGCTTTCATCAGACAAAATGATGTATTGATCATCATCTGAGGGTTTAGGATCATTTGGTTTCCCTGTAGGTTCTGATTTGACAAAGGCCAGTTCATGCTTTGATGTCTTAGGAGAAGATGGTTCCCCTGTGAATTCAGATTCTGTGGTGAACAGATCGTTTGTAGGAGAAAATTGTACCCCTGCAGGTCCAAACTCTTCCGATTTGAGGATGAACAGCTTGCTTTCATGGGGAAATGGTTCCCTGGAAGGTTCAGGTTCATTCGATTCAATGATTGACAGTTTGTTTTCACGAGGAAATGGTTCCCTGGCAGGATCATTAGATTCAATGGGATGTCTGTTTTCAGGAGGAAATGGATCCTCTGCAGTATTAGATTCTTCAGATTCGTCGACGACCAGCCTGTTTTCAGGTGAAAATGGTTCTTCTGAAAATTCAGGTTCATTATATTCAATGATAGGCAGTTGGGTTTCAGGAGGAAATGGTACCCCTGCAGGGTTCAGATTCTTCTAATTCAATGATGGGCAGTTCATTTTCAGGAGGAAGCAGTTCCCCTGCAAGTTCAGATTTGATTATGGACAGTCGGTTTTCAGGGGAAAAATCTTCCCTGGCAGGCTCCGATTCTTCAGATTCATCAATGACCAGTCTGTTCTCAAGAGAAAAATCTTCCCTGGCAGGCTGCGACTCTTCAGATTCATCAATGACCAGTGTGTTTTCAGGAGAAAAGTGTTCGTAAGCAGGGGTTCAGATTCCTCAGATTCAATGATGGGCAGTTCAGTTTCAGGAGGAAATGGTTCCCTGGCAGGTTCAGATTCCTCAGATTCAATGATGGGCAGTTCGGTTTCAGGAGGAAATGGTTCCCTGGCAGGTTCAGATTCCTCAGATTCAATGATAGGCAGTTCGGTTCCAGGAGGAAATGGTTCCCTGGCAGGTTCAGATTCCTCAGATTCAATGATGGGCAGTTCGGTTTCAGGAGGAAATGGTTCCCTGGCAGGTTCAGATTCCTCAGATTCAATGATGGGCAGTTCGGTTCCAGGAGGAAATGGTTCCCTGGCAGGTTCAGATTCCTCAGATTCAATGATAGGCAGTTCGGTTCCAGGAGGAAATGGTTCCCTGGCAGGTTCAGATTCCTCAGATTCAATGATGGGCAGTTCGGTTCCAGGAGGAAATGGTTCCCTGGCAGGTTCAGATTGCTCAGATTCAATGATAGGCAGTTCGGTTCCAGGAGGAAATGGTTCCCTGGCAGGTTCAGATTCTTCAGATTCAATGATGGGCAGTTCGGTTCCAGGAGGAAATGGTTCCCTGGCAGGTTCAGATTCCTCAGATTCAATGATGGGCAGTTCGGGTTCCAGGAGGAAATGGTTCCCTGGCAGGTTCAGATTCCTCAGATTCAATGATGGGCAGTTCGGTTCCAGGAGGAAATGGTTCCCTGGCAGGTTCAGATTCCTCAGATTCAATGATGGGCAGTTCGGTTCCAGGAGGAAATGGTTCCCTGGCAGGTTCAGATTCCTCAGATTCAATGATGGGCAGTTCGGTTCCAGGAGGAAATGGTTCCCTGGCAGGTTCAGATTCAATGATGGGCAGTTCGGTTCCAGGAGGAAATGGTTCCTCAGCAGGTTCAGATTCCTCAGATTCAATGATGGGCAGTTCGGTTCCAGGAGGAAATGGTTCCTCAGCAGGTTCAGATTCCTCAGATTCAATGATGGGCAGTTTGTTTTCTGATGATTCAGGAAAAAAGTTGTCTCTCTGCAGGTTCAGAGTCGATGGCTAGTCTGTTCCCTGTTGTTTCAGATTCAGGTTTGGCTTGTTTGGACACAGAGATCATCGCCTCCTTATGTCCAGGTTCCTGCTGCGGATCCCTCTCTTCATTTGAATCGATTTCCACCTGAATCGTGCCATTTTGCTGCTGGTCTATTAGGGAGGGGGAACAGGTTCTACTTTCAGATGAGACACACTGACTGGTGGAGGGGTGCACTGTCAGTTAAAGTAGAGCTACAATTACCATTAGAAATCCAAGGAAGCGCGTTCAAACCAGTTGGGACTGGATTGATGTTTAAACTGTTGTAGTTTCCCTGAAGTGGAGGGATGATGGTGACTGAGCCATCCAACGGGTGAAGGGCCTGGAGAGAAGGGCTGGTCAGATAACCCTGTGCACCTGAGAGACCCCAGCTAGACGATGGGCACACAGTCTGATTGTTGGAAGTCAACGTGGTAAGCTTGTTCTGATTGGTGATGGACAGTTGGTTCAGAACCAGGGGCCACTGGATGGGAATGTGAATGGTACTGGGAGGGGATGGAACTGCCAACTGGGGTAAGATGGCATTTCGAGGCTGGCCAGTCATAGAAGTAGGACTTGGGGAAGGAGTTTTGGAGAGTAGTAAACATGATGACTTTGAATAGGTGACGGAGGAGACGTAGACAGACTTAACAAAAGAAATGATAGCTGAAGACGGGGAGGAGACTGGGCCGTTTGACTTGGCCGAGGACAAATCTGTCAAAGAAGTGGTCTTGGGGCAGATGGAAGTGCATGTGGGTGTGGTGGGAGATGAGGAGGCTGCAGGAGTAGAGGGGAGCTTTGACACTGTGGAGGTGGTGGAGGAGCTGTTGGTGAACTTGGAGGTGCTTTTAGGAGCAAAGGGCTTCAGGGCCTTCTCTTTTCTGTTCAATTTCCAGTTTATTAACATGCACGAGTCTGCGACCTGCGCCTTGGTAAGAACGTTGATAAATGAAGAAACGGGAGCAATGTGGGAGGAGAGAGCGGGGAGAAGGAGCAGCAAGGGAGGCAGTAGCATGGGAAGGAGCAACATGGGAGGTGGTAGCATGGACAGGAGCAGCATGGGAAGGAGCAACATGGGAGGCTGTAACATGGATAGGAGCAACATGGGAGGCTGTAACATGGACAGGAGCAGCATGGGAAGGAGCAACATGGGAGACGGTAGCATGGACAGGAGCAGCATGGGAAGGAGCAACATGGGAGACGGTAGCATGGACAGGAGCAGCATGGGAAGGAGCAACATGGGAGACGGTAGCATGGACAGGAGCAGCATGGGAAGGAGCAACATGGGAGACGATAGCATGGACAGGAGCAGCATGGGAAGGAGCAACATCGGAGACTGTAGCATGGACAGGAGCAGCATGGGAAGGAGCAACATGGGAGACGGTAGCATGGACAGGAGCAGCACGGGAAGGAGCAACATGGGAGACAGTAGCATGGGAAGGAGCAGCATGGGAAGGAGCAACATGGGAGGTGGTAACATGGACAGTAGCAGCATGGGAAGGAGCAACATGGGAGGCGGTAACATGGACAGGAGCAGCATGGGAAGGAGAAACATGGGAGGTGGTAGCATGGACAGGAGCAGCATGGGAAGGAGCAACATGGGAGGTGGTAGCATGGACAAGAGCAGCATGGGAAGGAGCAACATGGGAGGTGGTAACATGGACAGGAGCAGCATGGGAAGGAGCAACATGGGAGGTGGTAGCATGGACAAGAGCAGCATGGGAAGGAGCAACATGGGAGGCGGTAACATGGACAGTAGCAGCATGGGAAGGAGCAACATGGGAGGCGGTAACATGGACAGGAGCAGCATGGGAAGGAGCAACATGGGAGGTGGTAGCATGGACAAGAGCAGCATGGGAAGGAGCAACATGGGAGGCGGTAACATGGACAGGAGCAGCATGGGAAGGAGCAACATGGGAGACGGTAGCATGGACAGGAGCAGCATGGGAAGGAGCAACATGGGAGGTAGTAACATGGACAGGAGCAGCATGGGAAGGAGCAACATGGGAGACGGTAGCATGGACAGGAGCAGCATGGGAAGGAGCAACATGGGAGGTAGTAACATGGACAGGAGCAGCATGGGAGGTAGCAACATGGGAGGCGGTAACATGGACAGGAGCAACATGGGAGGTAGTAACATGGACAGGAGCAGCATGGGAAGGAGCAACATGGGAGGTAGTAACATGGACAGGAGCAGCATGGGAAGGAGCAACATGGGAGGCGGTAACATGGACAGGAGCAACATGGGAAGGAGCAACATGGGAGGTGGTAACATGGACAGGAGCAACATGGGAGGCGGTAACATGGACAGGAGCAACATGGGAAGGAGCAACATGGGAGGCTGTAACATGGACAGGAGCAGCATGGGAAGGAGCAACATGGGAGGTGGTAACATGGACAGGAGCAGCATGGGAAGGAGCAACATGGGAGGTGGTAACATGGACAGGAGCAGCATGGGAAGGAGCAACATGGGAGGCTGTAACATGGATAGGAGGAGCATGGGAAGGAGCAACATGGGAGGTGGTAACATGGACAGGAGCAGCATGGGAAGGAGCAACATGGGAGGCTGTAACATGGACAGGAGCAGCATGGGAAGGAGCAACATGGGAGGTGGCAACATGGACAGGAGCAGCATGGGAAGGAGCAACATGGGAGGTGGTAACATGGATAGGAGCAGCATGGGAAGGAGCAACATGGGAAGGAGCAGCGAGGGAGGGAGCAGCGAGGGAGGGAGTAGGAGATGCAACTAATAAGGATGAGGATGAAGAGGAGGACGAGAGGGAGAGAAGGGAATCAGTGGCAAGTGGGTTGGGAAGACCTGTCGGATCTGACCAACACTGTGATGGTGGATCGTGGCAAACGATAGGAGGCGTTATTGCTTCATAAAAAACAGCCAGTGTGTCACCAGTGTTCCCAGTATGGGGAAGGTGACCGCCGTGGGGGGGGACAGGCGGAGGTGGAAGGATCGATGGACGAAGAGCTGGAGGTTTGAGAAAGAGGAAGATCAAATTGACCACAAGGATGATGACTTGCTGGAGGAGCCGATTCTAAAACACCGCTGGTCTGGGTGGGTCTGGTGGTTGTGATGGAGCTACTGGTGATGGGGTTACTGGTGACTGGGTTAGCTGCATTATCATTTACAGAAACGCTGTGACTGGCTGTTTGGCCGTGGCCGGGGGGAGCAGAGTCGGCAGGGGGGAGGGCCCTTCTAGGAGTTCTTCCAGCTTACTCTGCACGTGGAAGGGAACCCATTCAATTTCAAGTTTACCTGCAACAAGAAAAAATGCCGAGTCACTTTTGTAAATGCTGACATTCAACCAACTGGAAACGAGGAGATGACACCGGACATTGCGCATGGTATTTTAGTTCACATGGAGAAACATTCTTATTCACATTTTCACCTAAAATGGAGCTGTTCTCAGATCAGTTTTAAGCCTGAGAGACTCTGAAATGCTCATTTTCTACCCAGCAGAGATAACCAGTGTCTCATCTCAAGGTCTGCACACTTGGTGCCCGCCGCACACAAGGGCTTTCTGCTGAGCTAAAAGTCATGGAGGCCGTTTGCTCAGCAGATCGTCGCTGTGTGCGCCTGATTTTTGGTGAGTTTTCTGCCTCAAGGCAAAAGCGAAAAACTCACCATGTGTGCTCAACTTGAGCTCTGCTGAGGGCAGACGATCTAGCGACCAATCAAAATGCGTCTGCAGATCACATGATTTCAAGATAACAGCCCTCTGTCATTGATTAACATTTTGCTAAATGATTAAAAGACTGAAGGCAGAAAAGTTTTGAGGATGTTTTTGTTAGAGACTGAAATGTGTTATCGTATTTTCATTTTCATTTATTTTGTCTTTATTAAAGGAGCCCTATCATGAAAAATGGACTTTTAAGAGCTTTTCAGCATGTCAGTGTGTTATTTCCTTATCAAGAAATGATTTAAATCGTTATTTTTCTTCATTCATGCATATTTGAGTAATCTACATGAATATTTAAACCAAGCGCTACCTCCCTGCAAACGGCTGACTACCCACCGCGTTACGTATGAACGTGGCACCAATCACGAAAGTCCAAATGCGCACGCTCAGTATCGTAGCAAGACGCCCTCTGTTGAACAGAAACTCAGAGAATCATATCCACACTCTCTGAGGAAGAAACTAACACCTGCAGGAAGATTTCCTCAGAGACAAGCAGCCATCAGCTAACAGACGTTTGCTCCAGAGTTCAGGAGAATTTTCTTCCTTTTTTTTTCTTTCTTTTTTTTAAGCTCTAGAGGACAGCAAGTTGGGGAAAATGCAGTTACGTTCAGCGTGGTTATGTTCAGCGTGGGAGTTTATTTGTTGTAGTGGATGAATCGACTTGCCAGAAGTGTTTGGATTATAACTTCAGGAGCAGGAAAAAAAAAAAACTCAACTTTGTGTGTGAACTTCACTCCTGACAACTTCATGAATCTCGGGCAGTAAAGTGTTTTTTTCTCTGGGATTACTTCTGAAACCTGACGCAGTTCCTACTATAAAAACGCGCATGGACAGACAACAACACTGGTGAGTCAACACATCTCTCAGCTCAATGCTAACTGTTAGGCTATGATTTGTTCGCTAATTTACTTACTTGTCAGGGGTCTCTGTGGTACTTCTGTGGTACTGCGTGTACTTCAAACTCCATATCAGACTCTGGGTCGAGCGCATACAGCTCCATAACAGGCTGCTTCGTTTGATCCCGTTGATCGGAGTCCGATTATCCATCAATGTTTACAAGATCCATGTGAGTGCTGCTTAGCTCAGCGCTAACTGTTAGCCTATGATTTGTTCGCTGAATTACTTGCTTGTCAGGGGTCTCTGTGGTACTTCTGTGGTACTGCGTGTACTTCAAACTCCATATCAGACTCTGAGTCGAGCGCATACAGCTCCATAACAGGCTGGTCTGTTTTATTCCGTCGATCGGAGGAATTATCCATCAATGTTTACTACTAACATCCACATGAGAGCTGCCGGTGCCGGTGCTACAGACAATTCTGTGACCCTTCAGAATAAGTGTCTCTTCCGGGGCGACGTCATGAAATGGGCGTAAAACATGCTGCAATTGGTCGAGAGCTCCGCGGTTCAGTACAGTCAGCCATCTTACTTCCGTGTTGGAAATTAGATGCATCGAAAAACTAATATTTAACACCAAATTAGTTTCTATAGTAACGATGGGAACATATCTAGCTTATTAATGCCTATATTTGACTTTTTTGAACATTTGGAAAGCATGATACAGCTCCTTTAAGTAAATAGTACGCGACATACTGAAGAGTAAAGGCGCTTTCGGGCTGTAGGAACCTTCTGGAGTTCCTAGAACCTTTTCGGGAACCAAGTTGTTTTTTTGGTGCATCTGGAACACATAGGAACCAGGGACCTCGGACCTCAGTTCCTAGAACCTTTTCAGTTCCTACTCCGAGGGAGGGTCTTTTTGGGGTTCCATAGGAACTGAAATATGTAGACGTTTGGTAGAACTGGTAAGCCCCACCCCTTGCACGATTTCAGCTTCTTCCGGCCCCGCCATATTTAAAAAGTCCCACAGCTTTACAGAGATCGTAATAACAAGAACTATTACAACAGGAGTGTACCCATTCATTATTAAATCCATCACAATGATGCACGTCCCCAATCCAGAACTATTCTGAAATGTCCAAAAGCAATTATTTTATACAAATGACTCAGATACAGCCGCAAGGATACTTCAGTGGTTTTCTTCCACTCTTTTTCTTTGGTTTTACTGTTTTTTGTCCTCTTTTGTGGTGGTTTTACTGGTTTCTCCTTTATTAGGCCCGAGCACCGAAGGTGGTGCGAAGGCCTATTGGAACTCTAGCGTTTATTATTATTATTATTATTATCATTATTATTATTCTGTCGAAAGAATTGCATTTTGGGGGGTCTGAACATGCTCAAAAACTCACCAAATTTTGGCTACCCCCCAATGGAATGTGGAAATTTACACATTATGGGGTGTTTGGGCATGTTTGATTTTTGATAAGTCAAAGCATGTGGACTGGGCGGGGCTTCAAAGTTTGATGTCTCGCCATAAAAAATCAATCTCATATAACTCCCACATAAAATGAGATATCTGAACCAAAACTCTTGGGTGAGATGCCAGTATGATCTTGAACACATAAACATGTCAATATTTTCATTATGTCATAGCCATTTGAACGAACTTGTCCTAGGGCGTTTACCGAACGGCCACCGAAATTGGTCAGAATGTTCCTAACACATGTGTGATCAAAAGTTATCAAAAGCTTTTTCATAGGAAAAAGTATGTGGCTTCAGATGGGCTTCAAAGTTGGCCATCTCACCATGGAACACAATGCGCCTTAGCTCCGCCTCCTGGTGACAGGAACTGCTGTTTTTCTTACTCTTACTGGCTCACCTCAACAAGCAAGTTAACACCTTTCAGGACCCATTACAGTTCACATATGGTAATGGGCTTGGGGTTGAAGACGCCATCATCTTCTTGCTTCAGAGAGCCCACTCTCATCTGGACCAGTCAGGCAGCACTTTGAGGGTCATGTTCTTTGATTTTTCAAGTGCCTTTATTACTATTCAGCTGCTTTTGCTATGTGAGAAGCTCCATAACTTCCAGGTGGATCCTCCACAACCACCTGGATTTACGACTACCTAACAAACAGACCACAGTTTGTGAGACTGAAAGGTTGTGTGTCTGAGATGGTGATCAGCAGCACTGGAGCACCACAAGGAACTGTACTCTCACCATTCCTCTTTACACTGTACACCTCAGACTTCCAGTACAACTCTGATCCTGTCATCTGCAGAAATACTCTGATGACTCTGCAGTTGTGGGGTGTATCAGTGATGGACAAGAAAGCCGAGTACAGGAACTGGTCAGTCAGTTTGTGAAATGGTAACAATCAGCTCATTTTAAATACCAGCAAGACTAAAGAGATGATTGTTGACTTCAGGAGGAGCAAGAATAAGCAGCAGAGTCCTGTCTACATCCTGGAAGAGGAGGTGGAGGTGGTGGAGAACTACAAATACCTGGAGTTCAGCTGGACAACAGACTCGACTGGAAATGCAACAGTGACTACATCTACAAGAAAGGTCAGAGCAGACTCTACTTCTTAAGGAAGCTGAGATCATTCAACGTCTGCACCAAGATGTTGCAGATCTTCTACAAGTCTGTTGTGGAAAGTGACATCAGCTTTGCAGCATCTGCTGGGGCAGCAGAACCAGAACCAGAGACTTGAAGAAACTAAACAAGCTGATTAAGAAAGCTGGTTCTGTGCTGGGAATAACTCTGCAGCTGCTAGAGATGATCGTTCAGAAAAGAATGCTGCACAAGCTGATGAAGATGATGGAGGATTCTTCCTCCTCTCCACAACACGGTGAAGAATCAACAGAGTGTGTTCAGTGGGAGGCTACGTCAGGTTCACTGTAGGACGGAGAGATACAGAAATTCATTCCTGCCAGCAGCATCACCCTGAAGAAGACACTGACTGACTGAAATAGAAATAAAACAACAAAATAATCATATGTTATATTAACCAAAATAGTGAGCTTTTTACAATATTGAATTTCCCTTCTGGGATAAATAAAGTATTTTTCAATTCATTTAATTTAATTTTCTGATTCTTTGCTCCTGATCATCAATCATATAGGTCAGAGATTTGAAAATACTTCACGTGTCAAACCCTTTGCTGACACTACAGTGTCCTCAGGTGGATTTGCCAGAAGAAACCATGTCGAAATTAGCCCCAACGCCACACCAACAGGAAAGACCTCAAAATAACAAATAAAAAATGTTGATCTCTACCAAACTCGCCACAGATCCTGAACTCATTAACAGACATGTGTTGGATGGGTCAAGTTCATAAAGCTCCATAGCACCCCCAGAAAACTTCAAATGGTGAGCCCCAGCCAGCACAAAAAACTGCAGGCATGAAATTGGGCACACAGTTATGATGTGACACTGACTACGAGGTGCATAGGCCGGAGCGCCGCCAGAGGTGCGAGGGCCTTCAATGCCGCTTGCGGCTTTAATTCTTTGGTGGTTTTACTGGTTTCTGATCTATTTTTAGGTGGTTTTACTGGTTTCTTCCATTCTTTTTCTTTGGTTTTACTGTTTTTTTTTCCCTCTTTTGTGGTGGTTTTGCAGGTTTCTCCTTTATTCTTTGGTGGTTTTACTGGTTTCTGATCTATTTTAGGTGGTTTTACTGGTTTCTTCCACTCTTTTTCTTTGGTTTTACTAGGGTTTTTTTTCCTATTTTTAGATGGTTTTACAGGTTTCTCCTTTATTTTTAGGTGGTTTTACTGGTTTCTTCCACTCTTTTTCTTTGGTTTTACTGTTTTTTTTTCCTATTTTTAGGTGGTTTTACAGGTTTCTCCTCCGCCTAAACTTAAAGAACACAACAGATGCAGAGAAACCTGGCTGTCCTGATCTGTGCTGAAAAGAAAACCAAACCACACAAACAGTCCATAACTCACCAAATGTTTTAATGCTGTCCATGGAGTCCCTGTCAGTGGTGATCTTTACTTCACACATGGTGCAGGGAGGAGACGAGTCCTGGTCCGCCAGATCCATGGCCTGAGACATGATCTGGAACATAAAGCCTTTCAGATCATCTGAGATCAGACTTCCGTTACACTGCTCCCATAACCCTCCTGGAAGGGTTAATGAAGAGCAGCAGGAGGAGGGGTGAGGAGCAGGAGGAGGTGTTACCTGGGACACCTGGTTGAACAGAGCCGGCAGGTCAGACGTGTTCAGAGCTTCTTCTGCAGCGACGCTCACCAGCCTGCAGTTCTGGTGAAGCTGCCGGACCTTCAGCATCCTGGTGCTGATCCTCTCACGCTCCAGCTCCAGCACCTTCTGCTCACACACATACACGTGCACACGCACACACACACGCACACGCACACACATACACACGTTTGTTTTTTATATCCCCGTGGGGTACATCCATTGACATAATGCATTCCCTACCCCTTACCCTAAACCTAAAGCCCATAACTGATTACCTAAACCTAACCCTTGTCCTAATCCTAACCAAAAGCAAATGGTAACTTAACCTCTAAAACCTAATCTTGACCTTCAAAACGGGGTTTGGACCAGTGGGGACCGGGAGAATGTCCCCATGAGGGCAAGTCGTCCCCAAGGTGATGGTAAAAGTCCAGAACATGGTCCCCACAATGTGGCAAAAAGGCGCCCACGCACACACATGCACACACACACACACACACACATGTTTCACCAGGGGTCTTGTACCATTTCAAAAGTAAAAGTGAATGCTTTTTAAGACCTCACCAAATAAAATCTAAGACCTTAAAATTAAGGGTGTCACTGTTCGGTTAACGACGATTCGATTCATATCACGATTCATGGTTTCTGATTTGATTCATGAATGATATTTGTTCATACAATACAATCCCATTCAATGAATCAGAAACCATGAATCATGATACGAATCAAATCGTTGTTTAACCGAACCGTTACACCCCTACCCAAAATGTTATGATTACAATTTCTTTTAAATACTTGACTTTTCGCCTCCTACAATGGAAATCAAGACTTTACATTTCCCATTGGTCATAAATTAGGTGACATATCTAAACTATGCAAAAAGACTTTTTACGAGAGGCCTTAAAAAGGGGGAAAAAAGACACGTTAAAGGAACAGTCCACCCACAGAATGATGTAACTTTATCTTCCACCCCCCCTCATGGTGAGCAAGACTCTGCAGCACTTTTTTAATATCTCAAATGCAGCCGGTGATCAGGAAGGCTTCTCGTTTCCCCCCAATTTTCATATAATGGAGTTCACCGGGGTCCGAGTCAAAAAGGTCCATAAAAGTCCACAAAAACTTGTCAACAGGGGATTATCACGCTTACCGGAAGTTCCCGGATTTTGGCACTTCCTCTTCCGGGCCATGTTAACGACAGCCGTTCCTGCTCTGTTATACTGTTTAAATCGTATAAACTCCAAACATACTTAAGTTTTCATTCTAGACTGAAGTGATACTGGATCAAAAGCTGGATCAAAGCGATCGATTCACCGCGGTGAAGGACCGAACTTTATAATAAAACACGTTTGTTTGTCGCCGGTGGGGCACAACACCGGCACTTCACAGCATGCTAGCATTAGCCAGCTAGCGTTTACTGATGTGCTTAACATTGTGCGTCTTAAAACACACAAACATCTGAAAATCGGGTCTGTACTCCCCCCGTTTCCAGTGGAACAACTGGGGACTGCCAAGAACGGAGATGCTTTCAGATGCTTGTGTGTTTTCAGCCGCACAAAGTTAGGCACGTTATCGAGCTGGCTAATGCTAACCTGCTAACACGACTGCGCAGTCTTCCGGCAACAAACAAACGTGTGTCGTTTTATTATAAAGTTCGGTCCTTCACCGCAGCGAATCGGTCGTTTTGATCCACTTCTTCCTTAGTATCACTTCAGTCTGGAATGAAAAACTTAGCATTGGCGTTTATCCGATTTACAAAGTTTAACAGAGTAGTAGCTGGCGGATTAATGTTAGCAGGTTAGCATTAGCTAGCTTGATGACGTGCCTAACTTTGTGCAGCTGAAAACACACAATCATCTGAAAGCGTCTCCTTTCTTGGCAGTCCCCAGTTGTTCCACTGGAAACGGGGGGTACAGACCCGATTTTCAGATGTTTGTGTGTTTTAAAACGCACAATGTTAAGCCCACGTCAGTAAACGCTAGCTGGCTAATGCTAGCATGCTGTGAAGTGCTGGTGTTGTGCCCCACCGGCAACAAACAAACGTGTGTTTTATTATAAAGTTCGGCCCTTCACCGCGGCGAATCGATCGCTTTGATCCAGCTTTTGATCCAGTATCACTTCAGTCTAGAATGAAAACTTAAGTATGTTTGGAGTTTATACGATTTAAACAGTATAACAGAGCAGGAACGGCTGTCGTTAACATGGCCCGGAAGAGGAAGTGTCAAAATCAGGGAACTTCCGGTAAGCGTGATAATCCCCTATATTCCTTCATACTGCTCGTCCAATGAAATCCAAGTGTCCTGAGTGGGTAGCATCCAGAATTTACTGGAAACCATCATTTAGTATATTTTTAGATCCTAAACAGTAGAACATCTTACTTTTGTGAAGCGCCATTATGCACGTTCACGAAACTATGGAAGCCTCGGCGTTCAGAGCCTACTCTGCCGATAATACAAGTGTAGAAGAAGAAATTAGCTGTTTACATTGTGCTAAGAGCGACAGAGCTGCAGACAAACCGGGACAAACACAAGAGGGTCCAAGAGGGGCTGATGTTGATTTAAAACAAAGAAAGAAAGAAAAAGAGAACGCGTGATCTCGTCTGCCGCGCCTTCCGTAGTTTCATGAACGCGCATCGGCGTGCTCGCAGTGGAACGGGAGATTCTCATCACCGTGAGAAGGAACGAGAGATTCTCATCACCGTGAGAAGGAACGGGAGATTCTCATCACCGTGAGAAGGAACGGGAGATTCTCATCACCGTGAGAAGGAACGGGAGATTCTCGTCACCGTGAGAAGGAACGGGAGATTCTCATCACCGTGAGAAGGAACGGGAGATTCTCATCACCGTGAGAAGGAACGGGAGATTCTCATCATAAATCTGCAGCATCAGTGTGACGCCATCATGTCATTGTGGAGTAAAACCTGAGGCAGTTTTTCTACACCTGGTTGGATCTATATGACACCAGGAAATAATGCTGTTCTGGAAGAAAACGGGTCCAACCTGGTCCTAGAAGTTGGACCTGATAAAGTGGAGGGTGTGTTCTGTAAAGGAACCAAAGCTGGAGTGAAACAAGCGTGAGTGGGTACCTGTAGGTCTTTGATCAGGTGTTCCATCCTAATCTTTAGGAGTCGAGCCACAGTGTTGAAGTTTTTCTTCAACTTTTCCGTCATGAGCTTCTCGCAAAAGTTGAGGTACTTCATCCTGGAAGGCAACAGGACGGAGTTCAGAGGGGAGGGAGCGGCGGTTGGAGGAAGGTGAAAAAGACCTGGCGCGTTCAGTCCGTACCTTTTCTCCATTCGCTTCACACTTACGCACGATGCATTCATCTGCGCTGTGAGAGGCTGAATGCAGACATCCAGCTGCTTCTTCAGCGTCGCCACCGCTTCGTCCACGAAGTGGAAGCTGGAACAGAGAGAAGACCTTCACGCGTCTCGCTCGGTGCGACACAAACAAGCCGGCAGCAGGAGACGCGAGACGGTAAAGAAAGCGTGTTGTCCTCGCACCTGTGGTTCATGTGAGCCACCAGCTGGCAGTCTCTGCAGGTGAGCTGCTGACACGTGAAACAGAAGATTTTCAGCAGCTCGGATGGATGAAGTCTGCAGAACTTGGTGGGGGAAATCAAGCTGTGTTCTGAGGACAAAAACAAAATAATGTCGCATCAAAAAACAAAAAAAAAAGTTATTTCTACAGTCAACAGTTTATGTGTATCATGCAGAATATTTACAGATCCGGGTTGTCCTGAGTGGACAGCTAACCAGTTCTCACCAGTGAAGAGAGTCAGTGGAATGTAGGTACCTTCCCCTCCCTCGCATCAGCGTAGCCTTGAGACCCGTATCTGGCCTCCCTATCTGCTCACCGTGAGTGTGTGTGTTTCTAATATCCAACTCTAACAGACGCATGTGAACATTCTGCAACAGTCCTGGCCGTTCGCAGAGGAGGCGACTAGTGATGAGGATGGTCAGCGCTCTGCCGCGTGCCACTAACGGTCATACCGATGCATCAAACATTCCCCATGTGAGGATGCATGCATCTGCATCCGCGTGTTCTGTGCTCGTTCCCTCCTTACAGAAGAATAACACTGATAAAAGCCCACAGAACGGGGGGGTCATACCCTCCAGTTAAAGAAAAGGCTAAATTCACAGTTGTTATCCAAATAACAAGAAAGTAAAGAATCTAATAATAAATAGCAAAAACGTGCAAAATTATTATTTAGAAAATTAAAATATTGCTTTTGGATTGTGGTTCAAAATAATTATTTTTAAAAAAGAAAAAAAAAACTGCCTCAGACATATTAGAGCCGCTTTCTCATGAACATGGACAAACATACCTGTCAACAGGTGCAGACGTCTGATTGGACGTCACAGAAAACACAGATTGCAGTGATTGGGCAACATTTCAAGACAATCAAATTTGAGTTTCAGAGATTCATCATGCTTGTTTATTTGTTTTATTTTTTGTGTGTTTTTGTTTGAACCACAATTCAAAATCAGTGTCATGAATTTCATAGAATTTTTATTCTAGAGCTGCATCTAGCGATTGTTTTAATAGTCGATTAATCGATCGATTACAGGGGTAGAATAATCGATTAATGGGATAAGCTCTATGTTTTTAAAGATGTGACTGAGATGCAGTGGAGTGATAATGAGTCCAAATTGCCACCAAAGACTGTGGTCGACACGCAACAAGTAGGTGCATTACTGCCCCCCAGTGGTAGGGAGTGTCTGAAAATAGTTTTTACAGACTGGAAGTAGGGCTGGGAGATCCTGAATTTGAGTAATATCCCGATATTTTTATGTCATGATACATGATATATATCTTGATATTTACCTTAGCCTTGAATGAATGCTTTGATGCATAATCACATCAGTAAGATGATTCTGTGTCTACATTAAACATCACTGTTCATACTGCATTAATATCTGCTGATTTTAAACATTCATGCCAAAAAGGTGAAATCAGAACTAAACAAACTGATCAAAACTGTACTGACCAGTTAAAGCAGTGCAGTAAACATCATGTAATTAAAAAAAAAAAACAAAAGTGCCTACAACTACTGTTCTGCCTTTTGGGAAAAGGACCAGATATTTAGTTCATGGTGTGAATTATTTACATGAAAAAGGGAATAAATAAGTTGATGGTTACTAAAAGTTATTTCATTGTAAAAAAAAAAAAAACAGTTAAAATGTTTGTATTTCAGATCAGTGTGATGCATCTTCTTCTTGAAAAGATCTTTGTTAAAACGTCTGCTCAGTCAGGCGAGCGTGCGAGACCTCACATCTCAACGAGGATCTTTTTGTTTTTCCTCTGACAACGTTGTGAGCGAGTTATCATGAGAAAGCAGCGAGGAAACGACTCGTGTGTGACGGACATGTTCCACACGCGTGATCCTCGGAGAGCTGAAGTCTTTGTCAGCATTGTGCGGCGTGCGTGTGTTAGTTACAGTAGTTAGTTGGCTGAAACTCTTCCTCGCTGCGGCAGCAACCTGAGCGCTGCCAGAAAAGCTCAGGCACGCCGGCTAAATGACGTAGCACGTAGCACACGCGATGTACGCAACGAGGAGCGCTTAACCGGAAGCAGTTTAACAGACCGGAAGCCATGTGTGAAGCAGGACTTTAACAAGTTAAACGAAGCATCGATCACTAAAATATTAATCCATTTTTTCTAATCAAATAATTCCATTAATTGTTTCAGCCCTACTTTTTCAATTTCAACTTATTTCACTTGTCGTGATCGTCCCCCCCCCTGTTTGGACCGAGACCCTCTCCAACTGGATCAAAATTCATGACTGTTTGTTTCTCCACCAGGAAAGCAGAGGCCTCAAGAATGTGGGGGGTTTTGCAAAGGTTCACCTTGTCTTACCAACTCAGCAGATAAAAAATCTTGCACCTCAGGATCCTGGCTCTGAGACAACACTGGCCAGATGCTCCTACAACACTGAGATTGATTTACATACATAAGTCACTGTTTGGGTCACAGACAGCGATTTACACCCCCCTGAACTCCGATCTGAAGGTGAGAGAGGAACTGGGCTTTATCAAACGGTGGCATTCGACCAGGATGGAGGTGTCAGACCTCCGTAGGAGCCAATTCGCATCTCAGGACATTCCGATGGGGAAAGTCTGGAGACCTCCCCCCAATCTGCGCTACCCAGGACAAAGGGAAATAAAAGAATGCTTTGCTATCATTTAAATAGGACATAGTAATGTAGTCTCACTTTATTGTATGTTGATGTGTTCACAGAAATGCCGCATTATATTTGGGGCCACACATATATCAAACACTATATTTTTGGATATTTGCAACTAAGGAAGCTCTTGCATCGAGGTTTACTGCAGAGTCATGAATTTAGGATAATTGTTATTATCAGGTTAGAACCTATAAAAGGAAAGAAGAAGACCAAGTAAAGATTAGCAACAGTAAGTAGGTTGAATTTAATGAATTGTTTTGACTGAACATCCAATTTCACTTTACAGGAATCCTCATTTGTCCCTGGTCCATAACCTGTTATGTTCTGTATCTGTTTTCTTCCTGAAATCACAAGGAAAGAATGGGTTTGAGTCGGTATGTGCTTAAGTGAATAAGAGTAATGTCCCTTTTCCAGGAGTCTTATCAGGAGAGTAATTAAATCGCATTGCTTATTGCATGAGATGAAAGTAAGGCAACAGCGCCCTCTGTTGACAGAACAGTAGAAGCCACCTGGTCACTGTCATTAGCAAACAAATTTCCTATTGGTCAGTGAGGGGCTCCCCGGGAAAATCCTGCTCTGTCAGTGGTGGACGACCTCGGGGCGGCCACGCAAATTGGCCTACAAATGCCAGGACACAAGTTTTGGAGTTGTTCTTTTGGCTTCTTTTGGCTTTTGTGTTCTTCTTTTGTTTAAGTCTTTTCTTACTCTTAATGTGTCCCGTAATTCAGCCGACCCCAAAGTTACGCGTATCCTTGAGTCGCGTTTGGTCCTGAATTTCTGTCTTGATCTCCAAGACTTTTTTGTTTCTCTGCGCGCGAGATTTAAAGTCTAGTGAGGTTAGAAACGCCCACCTCCTTCATCCTAGTCCATCGTTTCTTGGTGTCTTCATACGTGATAAATGTTAATCAGGACCAAACTTTAAAGGTAAATTGTGAGTTCTGGAGGGTGAAGCAAATCGCCTTCCACAGACCTCAATCTTGCTATTTGCGGCCAAAGTAAGTGTGACTGCAGGCCTGGACCACACCATCCTCAAGCCCGGACAAGACTGAGTCCTGTCCGGAAGAGGGTAGCTGCTGGCTTATCGATCCGTCTGTCTGCGTCTCCGCGAGGACATCACTGCCGGGAGTAAACCCCCTGGAAGTTTCGCCCAGCCGGAGGACCTCTTAACGGCGTAAGACCATTTTCAGCGCTCTGTTACAAATGGTGTCTTGGCAGTCACGCATCAATTATAACTGATTATTCACTCGATCTAACTCTAAATTTTCCTCCAAATTGTAGATCCCAGTCGAATTCTCATTCTTATTTCCTTACAGAATTAGCTTAATTCATCTCCCATTACATACTCAATTTCATCTCATTTAATTAGCGATGCAATGACTAGAGGTTTTCATGTCTGCTACTCAGAGATTTTACTTATGGTAGCTTATGCAACCCCTTTTTACTATAGATTCAAGCTTTTCCCTCCTTCTTGACTCTTACTGTGCTACAAAATTGCAAAGTTGTGCTGGATCTGCTTTGTGGCTGAATAAACCCAATGTGATTATTCCGAATCTGTGTCCTGAGTTTTCTGAGTGTATATTTTCACAGGTAAAAATCTTTTGCAGCAAGAACTCACGTGAGACTGATTTATCCAAATTTTAATTTTAACAAATCAATTTTCAGGCTTTTCCCATGTCGGGCCTGAGCGTAAGCTAAATCATTAGACATTAGGGTGGTGCCCGAGGCTGTATTAATATTGATATTAATAGAAATATTGATGTTAATATTAATATCATACACAGAATCACTACACACTGACAGCTGATTTATTCAGACTTTAATGGGGGAGATGGAAAAACTGTATTCACGCAGGCGACATCTGGACGAAAGGCACCAGACTTGTGTTACACTTGCACTAGTACTTCATGTAGGTCTTAGTCCTGAGCTTTACACACGTTTGGTTCCCCCCACAAGTTAATATTACGTTCTTTCATTTGCTGTCATCTTCAAATCTTATAAACTTTACAAAATAAAATTGACCTGGATGTAATTTTCTCTCAGTGAGTAATAGAAAATGCAGACGACAGTAAAGCTGCTGTTACTCCTCTAAAATGAGCGGAACAATGGGAAGACCAACATTTTGCAGCTCCATTTTGCTTCGGTTCAGCACCGTCACAGTTGCTAGGCAACAAGAGATACGCCGAGGAGGCTAACCCGTCCGAAATAAACAGCTGTTGCTTCTGCCTTACGAGGTCTAAAGGGGGATCTGGCCTACGTAGACCAGGTGGGAGGCGTCCTTCGGAGGGCCGAGCCCCTGAAATTCAACACAGCCATTGATTGAATTTGAGATATCAACAAACATCAAACGGCTCCACTGTACCGATATACACACACCGGCCACTTTATTAGGTACACCTTTCCAAATGCTCGTTACGCAAATTTCTATCCAGCCAATCACACGGCAGCAATGGCAGTTTCCTTCAGACTCGGAGTGTCGCTCGGACTCGGAGTTTCGCTCGGACTCCGAGTGTCGCTCAGACTCCGAGTTTCGCTCAGACTCCGAGTTTCGCTCGGACTCCGAGTGTCGCTCAGACTCCGAGTGTCGCTCAGACTCCGAGTGTCGCTCAGACTCCGAGTGTCGTTCGGACTCCGAGTGTCGCTCAGACTCCGAGTGTCGCTCAGACTCCGAGTGTCGCTCAGACTCCGAGTGTCGCTCAGACTCCGAGTGTCGCTCAGACTCCGAGTGTCGCTCAGACTCAGAGTTGGCTGAACCTGCTTCCTGTGGGGGGGCGTGTGCTTCGGTCTGGGCGGTGTGGAGCGACCGGACCTCATCAGACCTCACCTTCTGGCTGCTGGTTGCGGATCCGGTGAGATCGCGTGAGCGAGACTCTTCGGTGAGCCAACAAGCAGTCGTCACACAGAGCTTCGTTGCAGTCCAGACACCAGGATCTGGCCGAGGAGCTTTCGCAGTTGGTGCACTGAGGAGACGGAGGGGGGAGCACGTCACACCTGCTCTAGTTTGATTTTATTCACTTCATTTATGGCAGACCAAGTCGTCATGGTAACCCTGAACACCGTTTTCACATATCACATCCTTTGACACAATGAGGCTGTGGTACAGCACGTGCTTATCACATCAACCTGTGTTTTATTGTCCATGCGTGTTACCTGCTGGTTCTGGGTCTCCTCTGGTTCTTTGGCTGTTGCCATGGTGACCGGACCAGTCGTCCCCTTCAAGACACAGACAGCAGGTTGTTATAAAAACACTTTTATACCATCAAACCCATTATCATCATTGGTTACATGATAGCCTCTGTGATGGCATGACCTGTCCAGCCCTGACATGTTTAATGTCACGTTAACATGTTCAGCCACACGTGAGGGTCCACCAGGAAGCCCGAAGCTTCATGATGACTTTCACCCCCACCAGCTGTACGCCGCAGAAGTGAGCGTGATTAGGCAGCCTATTGCATGCCGTGCTTCGATGATGCTTCTGATGATGATGATGATGATGATGTGTCTTTAATACATTTCTGGTTTAATGCAGATTCTTATGCACTGTTTTTACGAGGGCTGGGAAAAAATAGCGATACACTGAAACATCACAATATTTTCATATGCTGATATGAAGTCGATATTTAAAAATGCGATACTGATCTATGTTACCAACAAAATCTCGAGATTTCGTGACCAAACAACGAAATCTCGTGGTTTTTTGTGAAATCTCGCAAGATTTCATAAGATAACGATGGAATCTCGCAAGATTTCATTCATAAAATCCCCAACATGGCACCCATGTGAACCACTGTGGACCCCTGAGCAAGGTCCTTAACCCCCACCAACTGCTCCCCGGGCGCTTTATAGCAGCCCCCTGCTCTCAGGTTCAACCTGAGATGGGTGAAAGTGCAGAGAATGAATTTCATAATTGGCTCCCTAATTGGAATGAATAAAGTATATGAAAAATAAAATAAAATAAAATAGATCAATATTGCATTTTTGAATCTCTATATGATATCTGCATATGAAAAATATCACGATATTTCACTGTGTCAATATTTTTTTCCAGCACTAGGTTTTACAATTAAAGAACTCTAATTCTTTTCTTATGTGTAGATAAGAAGTGTAGACCGATATTTCGGCCGGCCAATATTTTAGGCCATTTGTACTTTTTAGGGATGCATGAAATAAACACCCCTCTATCAGTGTTAGGGCTGGGAATCACTCGGTGCCTCGCGATACGATACTATCGCGATATTTTGCCTACAATAACAATATCACGATACAGTGATTCTGCAAAAATTGATATATTGCAATGAATTTATCCACAATAGACCACAGTATTTGTCCCTGAAGACATTCCACATTTATCGACCAAAGTGAATCCATGTGAAATGAAGTACAAAATATTACAACTCAGTCGCTCATAAGTGACATCAGTTCATATGAAATGAGCCAAACAGTAGAACAAGTGCAGAGTGGTTCTTCTAAAGGAGCATAAATAAATATTTCAGTCATTATTTCATCTTAAGCTCAAACAGCTGGGTGTTTGATGAAAACCTGGACACACGTTTAAATTTGTACTTTAATACATTTAAAAGTACACATTAAACTTTAGGCAGGTTAAACACGTCAAAAGTTTAACCTGAACCTGCAGATGCACGCAGATATCGGTGCAGATGCACGCAGATATCGGTGCAGATGCACGTAGATATCGGTGCAGACGCACTTAAGTATCGGTGCTGATGCACGTAGATATCGGTGCAGATGCACGCAGATATCGGTGCTGATGCACGTAGATATCGGTGCAGATGCACGCAGATATCGGTGCAGATGCACGCAGATATCAGTGCAGATGCACGTAGATATCGGTGCAGATGCACGCAGATATCGGTACAGATGCACGTAGATATCGGTGCAGATGCACGCAGATATCGGTGCAGATGCACGCAGATATCGGTGCAGATGCACGCAGATATCGGTGCTGATGCACGTAGATATCGGTGCAGATGCACGCAGATATCGGTACAGATGCACGCAGATATCGGTGCAGATGCACGCAGATATCGGTGCAGATGCACGCAGATATCGGTGCAGATGCACGCAGATATCGGTACAGATGCACGTAGATATCGGTGCAGATGCACGCAGATATCGGTGCAGATGCACGCAGATATCGGTACAGATGCACGTAGATATCGGTGCAGATGCACGCAGATATCGGTGCAGATGCACGCACATATCGGTGCAGATGCACGCAGATATCGGTGCAGATGCACGCAGATATCGGTGCAGATGCACGTAGATATCGGTGCAGATGCACGCAGATATCGGTACAGATGCACGTAGATATCGGTGAAGATGCAGGGACTTTTCTCGTGCAGGGGAGTTCGTGCACGTATAAACTCCTGGAAATAAGGTTCAGGTTGAAAAAAAAAGACACTAATCCTTTAAACCAGAAACTGGAGGAAAGTTGCTGCTGCTGCTTTTCAAGCGGACATGAGAGGATGAGTACGGAACACCGTTTAGGCCAAAAATGTGCGTCCAAACGTCAGAAATGCGACCTGATAAAACAATCAGGGTAAAAGCACCTGATCATTGATGATGTCGTCGTCTTCACCTCAAGTTCAGGAGAGAGAATGACATAAAAATGAAGTTAGATGTAAAAATTGATGTTTGTTTAGATTTATTTTACAAGTTAATAACATTTTAATTAGGGCTGCACAATTAATCGTTAAAAGATCGTGATCTCAATTCACACATACATGCAATCTCAATTCTACCCACAACAATTCTGAAACATTTTTAATCATGAGCTTAACACAAATAAGTTTCCATTTTTCCCAGATTTTTTCAAGCGCCCTCAAATGCAACACTGCCGTTGCCTCCCCACCCCTAACCAATGTTAAAGAACTACAACTATGCATCTGCCAAAGAAATGCTCCAACAAAGCTCTTGTGCAAACACATGCTTTATTTTGAATTACCTTTTGAATAGGTTGTTTTGTTTGTTTTGTTAAAGTTTATTTGTGCAATAAATACTTTTAGGGGAAAAAAATCGTTTTAGAGAATCGTGATCTTAATTTCAAGCAAAAAAATCACGATTCACATTTTTACCAGAATCGTGCAGCCCTAATTTTAATGCACATATGAATCCATGATAAATTCCTGGTTTGTATGTTTCACTGAACGTAACCTACAAACAAGAACTGTAAAAGGAAAATATAATGATTTCTTATTTGGAGATTTTTCAGTGCATTGTGATGAGAAATAGTTAAAATATTAAAAATAGCACAATAATGTCTTTTTTACTCTGGAAATTCAAGTCTGCAGAGCAACATGCAGATAAGGCTTAGCTATAATCTGATAGGCTACCACCATCATGTGACACAGAAGCTATAATCTGATAGGCTACCACCATCATGTGATACAGAAGCTATAATCTGATAGGCTACTACCATCATGTGACATAGATGCTACAATCTGGCAGCTTTCAGTATTTCACTGCCTAAAACTGGGAGATGAAAGAAACTGCATGTTTTGTATTGTTCAGTATCTAATCCAGTCTCCTGTCTGTCCCCGCATGTCCTGTCTGTCCCCGCATGTCCTTCCTTTCTCCACAATGGCTCATCTAACCATGGTCCCCGTGCTGAAACGGTCCTGGCTGCGCCCCTGGTCGTCCATCCTAACAGGCTGAACCAACATGATGACGAGCCCTCAAACTATGGAGAGTCAGCAGATCAGGAGAAACATGCGGAATGTGCAAACTCCAAGCCCTTCACCGCAGTCACAGAAAAGCGCAGACAAGCCCGCAGAACATCAGCTTCACCCGAACACGACCCACAGCCGTTTTTAACGCAAGGCGGGGGGGGCGGTGGAACCAGCTCCCTCCGAACAGGACTTACGGAACAGAGCTCCATCAGACACGAAGACGGAGGTTTTAAGCGACAAACTCCGCCTGGTTTACATCCATTCTTCTCCTCCGTTCTTCTGAAACGTTTCTTTCCCAGTCCGCCTTTCTTCCTCCGACTTTCCCAGTTCCCTTTTTCTACTTTCTTTCTTCTTCTTCTGTTTTAGTCCTTGCGCTCGTCTTTGGCGGATCGCAACGAACTTAAAGGCGCGATACCGCCACCTGGTGGACAAGTTGTGGAACAGCAAGTAGACCACGAGGGGGAGAATATTCCCATTATATATTAATATTAATATTAAATGAGGAAAAACGAGACAGCTGGGTGAGTTGGTCTGTTGCACACTTAATGGACACTAATGGTTGTGTGTTGAACTATGAACAATTCTGTATGAAATATTAATTTTAGCCCCCCAAGGTTGAATTTACAAGATTGATAAAAGCATTACCAAAACAATTCATTAGTCAGATTCAGAACATATCAGCATATCATCCTATCACCCCACAATTATCCACTTTATCTATTCATGGAATATCAATAACTACACAATGAGGACATTTCTTCATGAAGCTCTGTTCCCTGGAGAATAAATAAAAACAATATCCTCAGCGAATATGAGAAGAAATCAATGGAAAAGGGAAGAAGTCTGTATTTCAAACTCCCTATACAACCAAACATTAAAGAAACGCGCTTTAGAAAGGCAGCCAGTTTAGAAAGGCAGCCCCCCCCCCCACACACACACACACACACACTTCCAATCATGAAGCCCCTCCTGTCTTTGCTCTGTGTGTGTTTCTACCTTTTCTAATCAGTTTTGTCAGTGATGTCTTACAAGTCTGACTCATCTACATGCGCCTCTGTTATGTCCTCTGTAGTATGTCCTCTGTTATGTCCTCTGAAGTATGTCCTCTGTTATGTCCTCTGTAGTATGTCCTCTGTTATGTCCTCTGTAGTATGTCCTCTGTTATGTCCTCTGTAGTATGTCCTCTGTTATGTCCTCTGTGGTATGTCCTCTGTTATGTCCTCTGAAGTATGTCCTCTGTTATGTCCTCTGTAGTATGTCCTCTGTTATGTCCTCTGTAGTATGTCCTCTGTTATGTCCTCTGTAGTATGTCCTCTGTTATGTCCTCTGTGGTATGTCCTCTGTTATGTCCTCTGAAGTATGTCCTCTGTTATGTCCTCTGTAGTATGTCCTCTGTTATGTCCTCTGAAGTATGTCCTCTGTTATGTCCTCTGAAGTATGTCCTCTGTTATGTCCTCTGTAGTATGTCCTCTGAAGTATGTCCTAGTATGTCCTCTTCAGAGGACATACTTCAGAGGACATAACAGAGGACATACTACAGAGGACATAACAGAGACATACTACAGAGGACATAACAGTCCTCTGTAGTATGTCCTCTGTTATGTCCTCTGAAGTATGTCACGCCTGTGAATTTGCCATATTTTTTTTTTTTACATTTTATTAAATAAAGTTTATTGGGGAAAAAATAAGACAGATGGGTGAGTTACAGAAGAGGATAAGGGCCAAAAAAGTCAGAATCCTGACTAATTATTATTATTATTATTATCATTATTACTATAACTTTATATTACTATGACTATTATTAATAGTATATTACTATTATTATTACTTCATATATACAGTATATATATATATATATATATATATATATATATATATATATAACAATAATAATTATTATCATTATTATAATTGTTATTATTATTATTATTTTGTAAGAGAGCTTATAAATAAATTATTAAAATTAATTAATAAACATGATGATAAAGACAAATTCTTATTGCCTGCTAACCAGGAGGGAACATCAGTGAAGTCAGCAGTGAGGCTCAGCATCCGTGCTGTCACTTTCCTTATAAAGCGTTTTTATGAAATTCCTGTTCCAGATTCCTGATCTTCTCATTCACTTTTCCTCCTGAACTTTATGAATCCATTCCTGTAGACTGGATTGCTTTTCCTCCTCTCCTTAGTTATTATATATATTATTATTATTATTTCTTTCATCTAGACCTATATTCATTGGTATTTTACCTAAAATAATATTTCTGGTTATAAATCCAGTTTCCTCTCAAGCATGTCTTCATAGATTCAAAGCATTTCTTTCCAATATGACTATTTTTTACATGTATAAAAAATGTTGATTTAATTTGCATTTTCTCCTCCACAGTTTCTCCAGCATTTAACATTTGCTGCATTATATTTTTTCATGCTCTCGGGAACCAACAAGTATTTAATGATCATTTTCCAGGAAACTTCTCTCCAAAATGAGGACGCAGATTGTTTTTGTTCTCAGAGTGACATTGTGGAGGGACGACAGGTCAGCACGCGCCCTGATTCTCACATTTACAGCGCTGTCCCATCACGTCTGCACCGTTCCTGACAGAGTACGACTCACCCCACATGACCAGCACGGGGGGGACGAGCCCGTGCACGGTGTCCCAGGTCTTCATCACCAGCTGAGGGGGGACGGTACCGTGCGCGGTGTCCCGGGTCTTCATCACCATCTGAGGGGGGACGGTCCCGTGCACGGTGTCCCAGGTCTTCATCACCATCTGAGGGGGGACGGTACCGTGCGCGGTGTCCCGGGTCTTCATCACCAGCTGAGGGGGGACGAGCCCGTGCACGGTGTCCCAGGTCTTCATCACCATCTGAGGGGGGATGGTCCCGTGCACGGTGTCCCAGGTCTTCATCACCAGCACGGGGGGGACGGTCCCGTGTGCGGTGTCCCGGGTCTTCATCACCAGCTGAGGGGGGACGGTCCCATGCACGGTGTCCTGGGTCTTCATCACCATCTGAGGGGGGACGGTCCCGTGCACGGTGTCCCGGGTCTTCATCACCATCTGAGGGGGGACGGTCCCGTGCACGGTGTCCCGGGTCTTCATCACCAGCTGAGGGGGGACGGTCCCCTGCACGGTGTCCTGGGTCTTCATCACCATCTGAGGGGGGACGGTACCATGCACGGTGTCCCGGGTCTTCATCACCAGCTGAGGGGGGACGGCCCCGTGCACGGTGTCCCGGGTCTTTATCATCAGCTGAGGGGGGACGGTACCATGCACGGTGTCCCGGGTCTTCATCACCAGCTGAGGGGGGACGGCCCCGTGCACGGTGTCCCGGGTCTTCATCACCAGCTGAGGGGGGACGGTCCCCTGCAAGGTGTCCCAGGTCTTCATCACCAGCACGGGGGGGACGGTCCCCTGCACGGTGTCCCAGGTCTTCATCACCAGCACGGGGGGGACGGTCCCCTGCACGGTGTCCTGGGTCTTCATCACCATCTGAGGGGGGACGGTCCCGTGCACGGTGTCCCGGGTCTTCATCAACAGCTGAGGGGGGACGGTCCCCTGCACGGTGTCCTGGGTCTTCATCACCATCTGAGGGGGGACGGTACCATGCACGGTGTCCCGGGTCTTCATCACCAGCTGAGGGGGGACGGCCCCGTGCACGGTGTCCCGGGTCTTTATCATCAGCTGAGGGGGGACGGCCCCGTGCACGGTGTCCCAGGTCTTCATCACCAGCACGGGGGGGACGGTCCCCTGCATAGTGTCCCAGGTCTTCATCACCAGCTGAGGGGGGACGGTCCCGTGCACGGTGTCCCAGGTCTTCATCACCAGCTGAGGGGGGGCGGTCCCGTGCACGGTGTCCCAGGTCTTCATCACCAGCTGAGGGGGGACGGTCCCGTGCACGGTGTCCCAGGTCTTCATCACCAGCTGAGGGGGGACGGTCCCGTGCACGGTGTCCTGGGTCTTCATCACCAGCTGAGGGGGACGGTCCCGTGCACGGTGTCCTGGGTCTTCATCACCAGCTGAGGGGGGACGGCCCCGTGCACGGTGTCCCAGGTCTTCATCACCAGCTGAGGGGGGACGGTCCCGTGCACGGTGTCCCAGGTCTTCATCACCAGCACGGGGGGGACGGTCCCCTGCATAGTGTCCCAGGTCTTCATCACCAGCTGAGGGGGGACGGTCCCGTGCACGGTGTCCTGGGTCTTCATCACCAGCTGAGGGGGGACGGTCCCGTGCACGGTGTCCCAGGTCTTCATCACCAGCACGGGGGGGACGGTCCCCTGCATAGTGTCCCAGGTCTTCATCACCAGCTGAGGGGGGACGGTCCCGTGCACGGTGTCCTGGGTCTTCATCACCAGCTGAGGGGGGACGGTCCCGTGCACGGTGTCCTGGGTCTTCATCACCAGCTGAGGGGGGACGGCCCCGTGCACGGTGTCCCAGGTCTTCATCACCAGCTGAGGGGGGACGGTCCCGTGCACGGTGTCCCAGGTCTTCATCACCAGCTGAGGGGGGATGGTCCCGTGCACGGTGTCCCGGGTCTTCATCACCAGCTGAGGGGGGGCGCTAAGTTTGAATGATGCTGTTTGCAAACAGAAATGCGGGGGGGGCTTTGGACTCGACCTTTAAAGTGAAATAAATGATCATTTATGCAGCATCCACTACACACTCAGAAACAGAGGTACCAGTTTGAGAGATTATGACAACAATCAAAGATGCTAATAATAAATGAATAATTATTATAGAAATATTGGGCCAAACACATATATAATTATACATATAATTATTACTATGATTACTATGAAAATCATAATATAATAACTATAATTATACTACTGTTTAGAAGTACTGCTATTTATAGTTATTGTACAAGCTACACACATTTTTCAATGCTGCAGGTACCCTTAGGGTTGGAATGGTACAAATGTGTACTTTATATTACTTTGGAGCCTTTTTCATAGTTTATAGGTACTTCTGGCCTCACAAAGACAATATTGTACTTTTTAGAGAACATTTGTAACACATGTACCTGCAGGTACAGAAATGATCCTGTCTCGTACCTGTTTCTGAGTGTAGCTGTAGTCAATATACATTCGTAGGGATGCACGATATTGGAATTTTGGATGATCTGATTTGTCGATATTTTAAAACTCATGTGGCCGATAACTGATATAGATACTGATATTAGAGCTTAAAAATAAATGATGTTATATTTATTCCTTGTGCAAAATTAGAAAAATACCTCAACTTGTGTTAATTAGAACAAGTCAAACGTAGTGACAGTCGTTCAAACAAAACTAATATATGTGTATTATATCCTAGACCAGCGGGTCTCCACCTTTTTCATGATGGGTCCAGTTTCCAGTCCAAACTGGTCCAGGTTCATATTTAACTCTGTATCAGTGTAATGATCATTTCTGGTTTATTTCTTTAATAACTAAAGCAAATCCAGCTGCCTTTAACAGACTGAACCTGTAAAATGTGGCTGATAAACATGAATAACATCATATAAAATATATTCTGAGATGGTCACAAACACATTTATATCACACATATAATTCATGGAATAAAATCAGACTCCTTCAAGAACAAATCAGAATTAGGCTATAAACACAAAATCTACAACATTTTACTACAAAAAGAGGAACAACAGAAAAAACTGATGGAAACTGATTTAAAAAGAGATAAAATGCTGCAGTAATAGATCACATTGGAAATAAAAAGGCTCAGTTTAAATAATCTGTACAAGCTGGATTGGTCAGCGATAGTAGCTGGCAGTTCGTGCCTGCTTGCTATGGCTTCTGAGCCGGGTGGATGGGAGGTTGCTGCGGTGAGTAGGAGGCGGGATGGTCTGACCTCCCTCCAGAGAAGAACGGGGGGGGGCCCCCTGATTTTTTAAAAGAAAAAAAAAAAACCCGGAGCATTTTCTTTCCAGCCCACGTGGTGGCAGTGTTGTGATTTAGCTTGGGCAACCACAATATATATAGCGTCACTTTGTATGATATTAATATTAATATTAATATTTCTATTAATATCAATACTAATACAGCCTTGGAGCACCACCTTACTTATTTGATATGTAATGGAAGCAAGGAAAACCATTAAAGTCTTAAATCAATTCTTACATTGATTTAATGAAGTGATCAGTCTCAGGACGCTTTCATGAGTTCTCGCTTGAAGTGACCTTTCATGATACATCAGAAAAACCACAAACAACGACTAGTTAAGATAATACGGAGTATTTATTAACTAGTCTACAAACTACATGAGATAATGTATGTACAAGATATATACAAGAAATATGTGAGCATGATGATCAACCAAAAGTTATCTTGTGAAAGAAATGTGAGATGGTATGAAAATGAAACATAAATTAATTAAACTTCAGTTAATTAATAAATGTTCAAAGAAAAAGAAGGAAGGATTTCTTAATCCAACTAAACAAAGTTAAACTGGGTCTGGTAAACCGTAGGTCTGGATTAATTCACTATCACCAACTTCTTGTGACATCAGATCATATTTCATAGCAAATGATCAGGATTCTCCTCAGAGGTTCCGTCTGACTGAGGTGCTTCACTCACGTCCTGGTTCTGCTGGACTGTTCCTCAAATCCTTTGGAAGATTGTCGGGTGGATGGATCCCAAAAATCTTCCCGATCTCCTGGAAGTTCGTCCGGCTCTCTGCGGGCTGTCAGCTCAGTGGTGGTTCTGGTTCGTCCTCTCTCTCTCTCTCTCTCATCCGTCTCCCCAGAGACGTGCAGCTTCAGGACTGATGTCACGGGATGGTTGATAGTAAAGATGATTTGGGTTAAAGTCTTCTTCTCTCCATCACTCCTCCCTGAGTGATCCGTGGTTCTGAACTCTGCTGAGTTCAGAGCAGGTTTCGTCTCATTCTTTCCCCATTGTTCCAAGTTTCTTCAGTTCTGCCTTGTTCGTTCTTCTGCGTGTTCAGATTCGTGTTCACATTCTTGTGCTCTCCTTCGCACTCAGTTCTTCTCAGTTCTCTCTTCTCCAGATCAGTTCTCTTTCAGTTCTATCTCAGATCTCATTCTCTTTCCGATCTCTCCAATTCTGATTCTCTCAGTTCAGAGCTTCGCGCTCTGCCTGGCAGTGGAATGTGGCTTGCAGCTTGTCAGCCAATGGGAAGCTGACAGAATCAGGTTTCATCCAATAGTCAGACACATCTCAAATGATCATTTGACTATCAGTTAAGCGTAATGGTTATAAGCATCTGTGAATTCTAAGTGAGGCATGCGTAAAATGGATCAATTATTCAGACATGATGAAATAAAATGAACACAATAAAATAAAATAAAGCAAAGATCTGAATTATATGAATAAAGGAAGACATTGAATAAACAAATCAGCTAAACAGATAAAACAGGATTAATCTTGATGATGTAAGATTCCTGTAAAGAAAATACATGTGTTAGACATCATTTGATATGAGGAAGTCCATTTCTAACGTAAAAGTGGATTTCAGCAGTTGGGTAAAGTGTCTCTTTCTTCACCTTTATGCAGCAAATCCTGGAATGCATGTGATGTGAATTTGGGGAAGAAACATGTAGTTTCTAATCACCAAAGTATGTCATGTTGCATATCAAAAGAAAAGTCTTCATCATGAGATTAACATGAGCTTACTTTCCTGATAATATAAAACAGTTCTTGGATGTTAAGAACACATTACAAAATTGGCTATAAGGAACCAATTTATAGCAGGTCGTAAATACTGTGAAGGAGTATCTCCAAGCTTGGAGGATGGGTTCAAAGTTCACCAATTGGCCTTTGTTTGTTTTACCAAAATGCAGGTCCTCTCCTGAGTTGCACTCAGGACCGTAAATCAGTGATTACTCAGAGAAGGTCCTTCTCTGAGCAAAATTCCTCCTTGGGATGTCTGTTTTACATCCAAATGTGGCCTTTATCAATCAGTATGTGTTCCAAAGTATATTTGGTTAGATGTGTGTATCCTTTTGCTGAGACCTTTGGGCTTGAGATCACTACATATTCCCCCACTTGATTACGATGTTCAGTTAAGAAGGAGATCGTAATCACAGATGAAGTCATCCAAAGGGAACAGCGATGATTCTTGCAGGTTCAATTTGCTTTTTTCATGACTGATGTCAAGAAATGGATTCACTAAATCATAAATACAAAATAAAATCGAAAAAAGGATATGCATGCACTATTCGTACACCTAAAGTAACTTAAGAGTTAAACATCTATTTAGGACTTAAGGTTAAAGTCTGAATTATCAAAATAATAATGAACAAATGTGTACTATAAAAACTTTAAAAGGTTTTAATCTACAAAAGAAAAGTCAAAACACTGCTTCAAGTGATTAAGAATTAAAACATAGCATAGAAAGAGAAAAAGAAAAGAAATGTTAACTTCTAACTACACTACAGTATAATAACGATTAATATCCTCTAATAGGTCATGCATGGGTCCATGTGTAAATAGAGCTTAAATTTGCAACTGGATGTGAGCACATTCAATGTGAAATCGAACTTCTGCTGTTACATACAGTAAATTTTAGCTCATTGTTCCCCCACTTGTTGAAATCACGTGTGTGAAATCAGCTGTGGGAGAAGTCTGGATGGTAAACTTAGCTGTGAAAGCTTAAAGTTAGGATCAAACCTGGAGAAAATTGTTCAATTTTCATTCAGGTACAGACTGTGGTTGCTTAGCTGAGACTTAACTCTGAGATTAAGGCTCTTCACCCGTAATGTTCAGCTTGTGAGTAAGATTGTTTCTTACTGGACTGACGGGACTTTGACTTAGGTCTGTAAGTGGCTGCATCAGAGGCCTGTTTACCAGCTCCCTGGGAGAAGACTCAGCAGTCAGCACAGTGTCAAGTTTGCAGTGTTTAGTTTGCAGGTGTTTCTGAAAACCTAAATCAGCCCACGTACGTAACTCTCGGATTGTAGCATTGTAAGGATTTGCGATGATGCCTAAGTGACGGCTCGTGGCAGGATGCAGGTTATTGAGAAAAATTGTTTTGAAGTGTTGGTCTTCATCTATATTTTCCTCATTACGCAAACCAAAGTAAGCTCTGAGGAGTCTGTGGTAGAACCGGCTCGGTGGTTCTTGTCTGCCCTGTTTTGTGTTCAAGGCAAAACTCAAACCTGATTGAGTTGCTTCTTCAGAAAACTCTCTCTCCAAAGCTTCACAGAGGAGGGAAAAGTCATTTCTGACCGCATCTGTCTGGCGTTCAATGAACTTTTTGACATCATTGCTTGCTGTTAGTCTGATCAGGAAGATTTTGTCACTAACAGAAGCCTTTGGGAACCTTTGCAGGTAGAAGCTGATGTCATTCAGGTAGGTTCGGATGTCATTTAATTTGCCAAATGTGGTTTCCAATTTTGGCAAATTCTGAGCAATTCTGAAAAGATCTTTATCTGTGGGAGCCTGGTGAGTCCTGGCTCCTGCAGGCCCATCAGCCTGGTAGGTACCACCTGGATCTGGAGATGTTTTGGGATCTAGAGGAAGAATATGTGGTACAGGAGGTAAATGTGAACAAGAAGAATTCTCATGAGACTTCCTGTTACTGAGGAGATCCTCTCTGTCATCACAGAGGATGCTCTGATTTACTGGTCTGTGTTCAGCCTCAGAAGACTGAAACAGTTCTCTTCTGGCTCTTATCAGTTCCTCTGATAAGTGGTCTTGGTCTTGATAAGCTGAGCTTAGCTCATCTCTGGCTTCAGCTAGCTGTCTTTGCAGCAGCTGGATTCGTGTCTGTTTATCATTGAGATGTTTGTCATAAACAGAAATTTCCAGTTTCAAGTCCTGGATTTCATTCTGAGCTTCCTGAAGAGAGCTCTGTGATTCCTCATGAATCTGGTTTAGCTCCTTCAGCTCAGTCTGAGTTTCTGCCAGTTCCTGTTGGCAGCTCTGGAGCGATTGTTCAAGCTCCCTGTTTTCCTCTTTAAGTTCATTATTCTCTTTCTTAGTCTCATTAAACTGATCTGTTAGTTCAGTTATGTGAGTCTGGTTTTGACTGACTACTTTTTCCAGAATTTCAAACTTGTGCTGGAGAGATGTATTCTCTTCCTTCAGCTGTGAAAATTTCTGGACTTGTGCTTTAAATTTGCTTCCTGCGTTCTCCACTGCATGGTGGACTTGTTTAAAACGCGCCAGAAAAACAACAGATAAGCAACCAAAGGTTTTGGTTAGACTTTTATCTGTGGGTCGTTTCTGATCCGTGATCAGATTTACGTTGCTGTGGTCAGTGTTGAGGATTTTACCTGCATAAACAGGTAACGTGTTCTTAGTGAAATCAAGCATGATTCAAAAGGATTTCCAGAATTGGATTTTCCAATTTGGCAGGTGAAACCTTGTTGTTTAACACAACTGTGGTTGTAAGAGTGGCTTCCTTCAGTGACACTCAGATCTGTCTGATTGTCTCAGAACACAACAAGTAGCTTGTAAACTTTCTTGGAAGTTTCAAGATGCTCAAAGATTAACACACTCTCTTACTCTGTGGGTAGAGAGCAGAAAACAATCTTCCAAAATGAAATTGTTTAGGAAGTCAAACTTCTCAAGCAATTTCTTCAACTGTTCAAAGATCAAAGCGTTTTTAATTGTTTGATCTGTTCATCAGCACTTTCCTCCAGGTGTGTGAATTGAGTAAAATCTTCTAAATGCTCTTACAGCCAATAATCTCAGATTTAAATCTGCCCCTTGCTCACCTCTTTGGGTCTGTTAGGGATGAAAAGATCAAGCAACTTCTGCTTTAAATGAATCACTTGCAGGAATACGCTGCAGTGGTTTTTTATTGCACCTCCAACCGTCTCCACTCCGTGGGGAGTCACGGCCTTAGCAAACCAAGGTAGCTAATCTTAGCCAGCTAACGGAGGGTCTGGTGTAGATTAATTTACTGGAATACGCAGTTAAATTATCTAACACTCAGTGCAGGTCAACTAATGTTGGAATACGCAACACTGTTGCCCACGAAGGCCTTTCAAAAATGAACGTTCAAGCGCTATTTATGCATGCAAAATCAAATAAACATGTAGCAACATGTAGGAGTAGAAGCATAGCTTAGCTTTAGCTTCTATTGTTAGGGAAAAGGTCATAAATCAAAGGGGTTGGGTCAGCAGCTCGCTGAGAGCATGTGTCCCCCCACTCTGCCAGAGTCTGTGTGCGTCCACACTTTCCTCTGTTCTAAAGTGCATTAAAATGTTTCACATCCAGTTTGGAACATGAAATGCTCACACATGTTGACCAGCAACAGTTCAGTGGGTTTCTTTGTATCATGAAAAGTTTTCAAACGCCTCACGCAGGGGATCCATAATATGTTGTGATTTAGCTTGGGCAACCACAATATATATAGCGTCACTATGTATGATATTAATATTAATATTAATATTTCTATTAATATCAATACTAATACAGCCTCGGAGCACCACCTTACTTATTTGATATGTAATGGAAGCAAGGAAAACCATTAAAGTCTTAAATCAATTCTTAGATTGATTTAATGAAGTGATCAGTCTCAGGACGCTTTCATGAGTTCTCGCTTGAAGTGACCTTTCATGATACATCAGAAAAACCACAAACAACGACTAGTTAAGATAATACGGAGTATTTATTAACTAGTCTACAAACTACATGAGATAATGTATGTACAAAATATATACAAGAAATATGTGAGCATGATGATCAACCAAAAGTTATCTTGTGAAAGAAATGTGAGATGGTATGAAAATGAAACATAAATTAATTAAGCCTCAGTTAATTAATAAATGTTCAAAGAAAAAGAAGGAAGGATTTCTTAATCCAACTAAACAAAGTTAAACTGGGTCTGGTAAACCGTAGGCCTGGATTAATTCACTATCACCAACTTCTTGTGACATCAGATCATATTTCATAGCAAATGATCAGGATTCTCCTCAGAGGTTCCGTCTGACTGAGGTGCTTCACTCACGCCCTGGTTCTGCTGGACTGTTCCTCAAATCCTTTGGAAGATTGTCGGGTGGATGGATCCCAAAAATCTTCCCGATCTCCTGGAAGTTCGTCCGGCTCTCTGCGGGCTGTCAGCTCAGTGGTGGTTCTGGTTCGTCCTCTCTCTCTCATCCGTCTCCCCAGAGACGTGCAGCTTCAGGACTGATGTCACGGGATGGTTGATAGTAAAGATGATTTGGGTTAAAGTCTTCTTCTCTCCATCACTCCTCCCGAGTGATCCGTGGTTCTGAACTCTGCTGAGTTCAGAGCAGGTGTCGTCTCATTCTTTCCCCATTGTTCCAAGTTTCTTCAGTTCTGTCTCTGCTCCTTCCAGTTCTCCCAGATCAGTTCTCTTTCCGATCTCTCTCTCCGAACTAATATCTGAGTTCTCTCCAGTTCAGAGCTTCGCGCTCTGCCTGGCAGTGGAATGTGGCTTGCAGCTTGTCAGCCAATGGGAAGCTGACAGAGTCAGGTTTCCTCCAATAGTCAGACACATCTCAAATGATCATTTGATTATCAGTTGAGCTTAATGGTTATAAGCATCTGTGAATTCTAAGTGAGGCATGTGTAAAATGGATCAATTAATCATACATGATGAAATAAAATGAACACAATAAAATAAAATAAAGCAAAGATCTGAATTATATGAATAAAGGAAGACATTGAATAAACAAATCAGCTAAACAGATAAAACAGGATTAATCTTGATGATTTAAGATTCCTGTAAAGAAAATACATGTGTTAGACATCATTTGATATGAGGAAGTCCATTTCTAACGTAAAAGTGGATTTCAGCAGTTGGGTAAAGTGTCTCTTTCTTCACCTTTATGCAGCAAATCCTGGAATGCATGTGATGTGAATTTGGGGAAGAAACGTCTAGTTTCTAATCACCAAAGTATGTCATGTTGCATATCAAAAGAAAAGTCTTCATCATGAGATTAACATGAGCTTACTTTCCTGATAATATAAAACAGTTCTTGGATGTTAAGAACACATTACAAAATTGGCTATAAGGAACCAATTTATAGCAGGTCGTAAATACTGTGAAGGAGTATCTCCAAGCTTGGAGGATGGGTTCAAAGTTCACCAATTGGCCTTTGTTTGTTTTACCAAAATGCAGGTCCTCTCCTTAGTTGCACTCAGGACCGTAAATCAGTGATTCCTCAGAGAAGGTCCTTCTCTGAGCAAAATTCCTCCTTGGGATGTCTGCTTTACATCCAAATGTGGCCTTTATCAATCAGTATGTGTCCCAAAGTATATTTGGTTAGATGTGTGTATCCTTTTGCTGAGACCTTTGGGCTTGAGATCACTACATACCCCCTCCTTTACATTTTTATGTTATGATGAAGATCGTAATCACAAATGAAAGGGTCCAAGGGGAACAGCGATGATTTGCTTTTTCCATACGACTGATGTCATCAAGAAATGGATTCACTAAATCATGAGAAATCAAAATAATATTGATAAAAGGATATACATGCACTATTCGTACACCTAAAGTAACTTAAGAGTTAAACATCTATTTAGGACTTAAGGTCAAAGTCTAAATTATCAAAATAATAATGAACAAATGTGCACTATAAAAACTTTAAAAGGTTTTAATCTACAAAAGAAAAGTCAAAATACTGCTTCAAGTGATTAAGAATTAAAGCATAGCATAGAAAGAGAAAAGGAAATAAATATTAACTTCTAACTAAAGTATAATAACGATTAATATACTCTAATAGGTCATGCATGGGTCCATGTGTAAATAGAGCTTAAATTTGCAACTGGATGTGAGCACATTCAATGTGAAATCGAACTTCTGCTGTTACATACAGTAAATTTTATCTCATTGTTCCCCCACTTGTTGAAATCAGCTGTGTGAAGTCAGCTGTGGGAGAAGTCTGGATGGTAAACTTAGCTGTGAAAGCTTAACGTTAGGATCAAACCTGGAGAAAATTGTTCAATTTTCATTCAGGTACAGACTGTGGTTGCTTAGCTGAGACTTAACTCTGAGATTAAGGCTCTTCACCCGTAATGTTCAGCTTGTGAGTAAGATTGTTTCTTACTGGACTGACGGGACTTTGACTTAGGTCTGTAAGTGGCTGCATCAGAGGCCTGTTTACCCAGATCCCTGGGAGAAGACTCAGCAGTCAGCACAGTGTCAAGTTTGCAGTGTTTAGTTTGCAGGTGTTTCTGAAAACCTAAATCAGCCCACGTACGTAACTCTCGGATTGTAGCATTGTAAGGATTTGCGATGATGCCTAAGTGACGGCTCGTGGCAGGATGCAGGTTATTGAGAAAAATTGTTTTGAAGTGTTGGTCTTCATCTATATTTTCCTCATTATGCAAACCAAAGTAAGCTCTGAGGAGTCTGTGGTAGAACTGGCTCGGTGGTTCTTGTCTGCCCTGTTTTGTGTTCAAGGCAAAACTCAAACCTGATTGAGTTGCTTCTTCAGAAAACTCTCTCTCCAAAGCTTCACAGAGGAGGGAAAAGTCATTTCTGACCGCATCTGTCTGGCGTTCAATAAACTTCTTGACATCATTGCTTGCTGTTAGTCTGATCAGGAAGATTTTGTCACTAACAGAAGCCTTTGGGAACCTTTGCAGGTAGAAGCTGATGTCATTCAGGTAGGTTCGGATGTCATTTAATTTGCCAAATGTAGTTTCCAATTTTGGCAAATTCTGAGCAATTCTGAAAAGATCTTTATCTGTGGGAGCCTGGTGAGTCCTGGCTCCTGCAGGCCCATCAGCCTGGTAGGAACCACCTGGATCTGGAGATGTTTTGGGATCTGGAGGGAGAATATGTGGTACAGGAGGTAAATGTGGACAAGAAGAATTCTCATGAGACTTCCTGTTACGGAGGAGATCCTCTCTGTCATCACAGAGGATGCTCTGACTTCCTGGTCTGTGTTCAGCCTCAGAAGACTGAAACAGTTCTCTTCTGGCTCTTATCAGTTCCACTGATAAGTGGTCTTGGTCTTGATAAGCTGAGCTTAGCTCATCTCTAGCTTCAGCTAGCTGTCTTTGCAGCAGCTGGATTCGTGTCTGTTTATCATTGAGATGTTTGTCATAAACAGAAATTTCCAGTTTCAAGTCCTGGATTTCATTCTGAGCTTCCTGAAGAGAGCTCTGCGATTCCTCGTGAATCTGGTTTCTTCAGCTCAGTCTGAGTTTCTGCCAGTTCCTGTTGGCAGTTCTGGAGCGATTGTTCAAGCTCCATGTTTTCCTCTTTAAGTTCATTATTCTCTTTCTTAGTCTCAGTAAACTGATCTGTTAGTTCAGTTATGCGAGTCTGGTTTTGATTGACTACTTTTTCCAGAATTTCAAACTTGTGCTGGAGAGATGTATTCTCTTCCTTCAGCTGAGAAAATTTCTGGACTTGCGCTTTAAATTTGCTTCCTGCGTTCTCCACTGCATGGTGGACTTGTTTAAATCGCGCCAGAAAAACAACAGATAAGCAACCAAAGGTTTTGGTCAGACTTTTATCTGTGGGTCGTTTCTGATCCGTGATCAGTTACGTTGCTGTGGTCAGTGTTGAGGATTTTACCTGCATAAACAGGTAACATGTTCTTAGTGAAATCAAGCATGATTCAAAAGGATTTCCAGAATTGGATTTTCCAATTTGGCAGGTGAAACTTTGTTGTTTAACACAACTGTGGTTGTTAGAGTGACTTTTCTTCAGCGACACTCAGATCTGTCTGATTGTCTCAGAACACAACAAGTAGCTTGCAAACTTTCTTAGAAGTTTCAAGACGCTCACAGATAAACACACTCTCTTACTCTGTGGGCAGAGAGCAGAAAACAATCTTTCAAAATGAAATTGTTTAGGAAGTCAAACTTCTCAAGCAATTTCTTCAACTGTTCAAAGATCAAAGCGTTTTTAATTGTTTGATCTGTTCATCAGCACTTTCCTCAGGTGTGTGAATTGAGTAAAATCTTCTAAATGCTCTTACAGCCAATAATCTCAGATTTAAATCTGCCCCTTGCTCACCTCTTTGGGTCTGTTAGGGATTAAAAAGAAGCAACTTCTTCTTTAAATGATCACTTGCAGGAATATTCTGCAGTGGATTTTTATTGCACCTCCAGCCGTCTCCACTCCGTGGGGAGTCACGGCCTTAGCAAACCAAGGTAGCTAATCTTAGCCAGCTAACGGAGGGTCTGGTGTAGTTTAATTTACTGGAATACGCAGTTAAATTATCAAACACTCAGTGCAGGTCAACTAATGTTGGAATACGCAACACTGTTGCCTACGAAGGCCTTTCAAAAATGAACGTTCAAGCGCTATTTATGCATGCAAAATCAACTTAACATGTAGCAACATGTAGGAGTAGAAGCATAGCTTAGCTTTAGCCTCTATTGTGTAGGGGAAAGTTCATAAATCAAAGGGGTTGGGTCAGCAGCTCGCTGAGAGCATGTGTCCCCCACTCTGCCAGAGTCTGTGTGCGTCCACACTTTCCTCTGTTCTAAAGTGCATTAAAATGTTTCACATCCAGTTTGGAACATGAAATGCTCACACATGTTGACCAGCAACAGTTCAGTGGGTTTCTTTGTATCATGAAAAGTTTTCAAACGCCTCACACGGGGCACCATAATATGTTGTGATTTAGCTTGGGCAACCACAATATATATAGCGTCACTATGTATGATATTAATATTAATATTAATATTTATATTTATATCAATACTAATACAGCCTCGGAGCACCACCTTACTTATTTGATATGTAATGGAAGCAAGGAAAACCATTAATGTCTTAAATCAACTCTTAGATTGATTTAATGAAGTGATCAGTCTCAGGACGCTTTCATGAGTTCTCGCTTGAAGTGACCTTTCATGATACATCAGAAAAACCACAAACAACGACTAGTTAAGATAATACGGAGTATTTATTAACTAGTCGACAAACTACATGAGATAATGTATGTACAAAATATATACAAGAAATATGTGAGCATGATGATCAACCAAAAGTTATCTTGTGAAAGAAATGTGAGATGGTATGAAAATGAAACACAAATTAATTAAGCATCAGTTAATTAATAACTGTTCAAAGAGAAAAAGAAGGAAGGATTTCTTAATCCAACTAAACAAAGTTAAACTGGGTCTGGTAAACCGTAGGTTTGGATTAATTCACTATCACCAACTTCTTGTGGCATCAGATCATATTTCATAGCAAATGATCAGGATTCTCCTCAGAGGTTCCGTCTGACTGAGGTGCTTCACTCACGTCCTTGTTCTGCTGGACTGTTCCTCAATCCTTTGGAAGATTGTCGGGTGGATGGCCCCCAAAAATCTTCCCAATCTCCTGGAAGTTCGTCCGGCTCTCTGTGGGCTGTCAGCTCAGTGGTGGTCCTGGTTCGTCCTCCCTCTCTCTCTCTCTCTCATCCGTCTCCCCAGAGACGTGCAGCTTCAGGACTGATGTCACGGGATGGTTGATAGTAAAGATGATTTGGGTTAAAGTCTTCTTCTCTCCATCACTCCTCCCTGAGTGATCCGTGGTTCTGAACTCTGCTGAGTTCAGAGCAGGTTTCGTCTCATTCTTTCCCCATTGTTCCAAGTTTCTCCAGTTCTGTCTCTACTCCTCCCAGTTCTCCCAGATCAGTTCTCTTTCAGATCTGATCAGATCTCATTCTCTTTCCGATCTGAATCTCACAGTTTAGAGCTTCGAGCTCTGCCTGGCAGTGGAATGTGGCTTGCAGCTTGTCAGCCAATGGGAAGCTGACAGAATCAGGTTTCATCCAATAGTCAGACACATCTTGGATGATTATTTCACTATCCGTTAACCTTTATGGTAACAAACATCTGTGAATTCTAAGTGAGGCATGTGTAAAATGGATCAGTTATTCAGACATGATGAAATAAAATGAACACAATGATTACACCACCTGACTTAATCTGGCGGCCCTCCAGGCTCAGGAAATGGATCCTCACCTCAGAAACGCCAACTTCAGATTTTTCTGATTCATGAGTCATGAAACGCGGTGATGTGATCGGTGAAAGTGTAATCGCATTTCTGACTGTTTGGAGGGGCAGTAGGAGACACTGCATGTCCTTATATGTACACGCTCACTGCAAGGAAGAACGCTTGCCTTAGATACATATCTTAGATTCCTGAAACAGTCCGAATTGTGATAAAATGTACTGATGCCTAGTGGAAACAAACTTATTACCTCCTGCATTTCCTTGGAGCAGATCCCGGGAGAGCACAATGATCACTGAACGTTAGTGGATTCCATCATAATGACGACTCACTGACATGTGAATTCTGTCTCTCCAGATTGTCCCAGGACCGGGGCCAGGTATGACTCTCACACAAAGTGAGCGTGAGTAAATCCAATGGCTCTCGTCTCCCCCCAATCTGTAAGGTAAATGTAAAGGTCACATTCGTGACCGAGGTGTGGGTTCGGTTCACATGTCTCTGAGTCTGCATACACCTGTCCTTGAGAGTCTTATTGTAAATAAATCTCATATTATGCCAGTTCAGGGGAGGCGGTCTCTAATAATAGACTGGTTGACTCCTTCTCCTCAGTTGTATTTAAATTTATTAGCAGAAGCCGATAAAGGGAGGGGGTTAGTTGCAAACAGGAAGGTAGGGATGGATAGCTATAATTCTGCTGCCTAACCTCGTCTTGCTGGTCTAACGTGCTACTGTCTTCTGTCCAGGTTTGTCTGACCGACTTATGACAGAACCTCCTGTGGTAAAGGGGGGGGTGAAGATTAAAGCTACAGTGTGTAACCAATCCAAGGTCGCATACAGGAAGACGTGGTATAAGACCCGGGTGTCTCCACTGAAGTATGACTGCTATGTTAAAGTAGCTGTTGTGTGCTTTCCTTTCAGACCGGTTCGAGTATACTCGCAGGGAATCTACACCGGTGTACAGTAAGACTTCTGGACCGTGTGCCTGTGTGCCAGCTTTGTTAAAGGAGCTGTGGTGCTGTTGAGTATTGCCTTTACAGACGTTATGGGGATTTCCAGTGGTATATCTGTAATTACGCCGAGACCACAGGACCCACCAGCTGGAGGAAATATTTACTCCAGTGTCTGTTAGAGTTCTGGCCTCCAGAAGACACTGTACCCCCACTGTACCAGGATGCTTACACACTGCACCCTTAATTTGCTGGGGAAAGTGTGACATTCACACATAAATGGTACTCTGTATGAGATTAGGTCAAGGGACACCTCATTTGATTAAGTATGCAACATATGCCCTAACTACGGTGTCGTCACTAACCAGGTTGGGTCTGGGATGGGTTGTTGGGGACTGGAAGGCGATGAGAATCTTTGCTTTGGGGTTATCTGAATTTCTCTTGTGAAAGATCTATCTACCTATCTACCTACCTACCTATCTATCTATCTATCTATCTATCTATCTATCTATCTATCTATCTATCTATCTATCTATCTATCTATCTATCTATCTATCTATCTATCTATCTATCTATCTATCTATCTATCTATCTATCTATCTATCCATCCATATCTGTCAGTCTGTCTGTCTACCCGTCTGTCCATATCAACTTCAAATTTACTCCTCCAGTCTGACATCCGGTTGCCTTCACTCAGCAGGCATTATTCAGTTATCCAGGCCAGGACACTATTGGTAAATACAGAAATAAGCGAATGCGCGAATAACTAGATGTGCAGAGGAATTGGGGAAGGTTGAATCGCAGGAAAAAGGCAACCTAAAACTTAAGGCTCAACATACCCAGCGCAGGACAGGGTTTGTCTGTCAGGGCCTCCTTCTCCAAACCTTGTATCGCAGCAGGGCAAGGTTATACTAGTATTGGATTTTTAATTAGTTTCTGTTTTATTTTGGGGTGACGTTTTGTTTTTCAATTAAGGCAAGGCAAGTTTATTTGTATAGCACATTTTATGTACAGAACAATTCAAAGTGCTTTACATAAAACATTATAAGCAAAAGGGAGAGAAAAAACGATTAGAAGCATGATTCAAAATTAAAAGCATTTAAGATTAAAAAGAGAGAATACAGAGACGTGCGGATTTTAACTTTTGAATAAAATCTACGTAAATGCAGCTGAGAACAGGTGGGTCTTCAGCCTGGATTTAAATAAACTAAGTGTTTCAGCTGATCTGAGACGTTCTGGGAGTTTGTTCCAGAAATGTGGAGCATAGAAGCTGAACGCAGCTTCTCCATGTCTGGTTCTGACTCTGGGAACTGATAAAAGGCTGGATCCAGATGACCTGGGGTCTAGTAGGTTCATTCTGGGTCAGAGGTCACTGATGTATTTTGGGCCTAAACCATTCAGAGCTTTATAGACCAGCAGCAGAACTTTAAAGTCTGTTCTCTGATGGACCGGCAGCCAGTGTAAAGACCTCAGAACTGGACTGATGTGGTCCACTTTTCTGGTCTTAGTGAGAACTCGGGCAGCAGAGTTCTGAATGAGCTGCAGCTGTTTAACTGTTTTTTTAGGTGGACCAGTAAAGACGCTGTTACAGTAGTCAAGCCGACTGAAGATGAATGATGGACTAGTTTTTCCAGATTTTCCTGAGACATCAGATCTTTTATCCTTGAGATGTTCTTCAGGTGATAGTAGGCTGATTTAGTGATCGCTTTGATGTGTTTTTCAAAGTTTAGGTCTGAGTCCATCACTACACCCAGATTTCTGGCCTGATTGGTGGTTTTTATGTGGATGGACTGAAGTTCTGTGACAACCTGATGTCGTTTCTCTTTGGCTCCAAAAACAATCACCTCAGTTTTGTTTTTGTTCAGCTGAAGAAAGTTGAGGCACATCCAGTCATTAATCTCCTCAATACATTTACCAAGAGCCTGTACAGGGCCCCGGTCTCCTGGTGATACTGTAATATATAGCTGTGTGTCATCTGCGTAGCTATGGTAACTAATATTGTTGTTCTTTATAACCTGGGCCAGTGGGAGCATGTAGATGTTAAACAGAAGAGGCCCCAGGATAGAGCCCTGGGGAACTCCACAGGTCATTTTTGTCTGCTCAGATGTAAAATTGCCTACTGACACAAAGTACTTCCTGTTCTCCAAGTATGTTTTGAAGCAGTTTAGTCCAGAACCAGAGAGACCCACCCACTTCTCCAGTCGTTGGAGTAATATGATGTGGTCAACCGTATCAAATGCAGCGCTGAGATCCAGTAAAACCAACACTGACATTTTTCCAGAGTCAGTATTCAGACATATGTCATTCATGACTTTGGTCAGAGCAGTCTCGGTGCTGTGGTGCTGTCTAAAACCTGATTGGAAGACATCATAACGGTTGTTTTCTCTTAAAAAGTCATTTAGCTGGTGAAAGGCTGCTTTTTCAATGATCTTACTTAAAAATGGAAGATTGGAGATCGGCCTGTAGCTGCTCATCTGTGTCTTGTCTAGATTCTCCTTTTTTAGCAGAGGTTTGATCACAGCTGTTTTCAGTGACTCTGGGAAAACACCTGACGTTAGAGAGGAGTTCACAATCTGAAGCAGATCTGACTCCAAGGTCTTTGAGACCTTTTTAAAAAACCAGTGGGCAGGATGTCCAAACACCAAGAGGAGGAGTTCAGTTGATGCAAGATGTCCTCCAGTTCTTTGCTAGTAATGGGATAAAACTGTGTCATGGTGTTTAGACTTGGTGGACACGATACAAGACCTGAACCTGCTGTTGTTGAACCAACTTTAAGACAGACAGACACACTGTGAGTTAGAAAGAGACTGTGAGACAGATAGACGCTGAGTGAGACAGAGAGACAGATATTGAGTAAGATGTGATTTGTCAGATTAGTGGATTTTGGAATGATTTCTGATTTTTCACCAAAGTTCACTTCCAATTGTATCAAAACTGTAACTTAAAATGTCATATCAGACTGTTGAAGGTTTATCTGTGATGACCCCTTTAAAGTTGGAATGATGTTTCTATCTGAAAGTATGGATTATTAGAAAAACTCCAAAGTGACCTTAGTTTTTCACTCATTCTGGCCAAACACCATTCATTTTCAATGAGAAAAATAGTTGCATAGATAGACAGACAAACAGAGACTGTGAGATAGACAGATACTTAAGCCCGTTTCCACCAGCGGGTATGGGTCGGGTCGGATTGGTACTCGTTTTTTTGCGTCTCCACAGATAAAAACTGGGACGGGTACCCTTATATCCGACCCGACCCGGCCTACTTTTTTGGCACCCTTCGGTAGGGGTACTGATCTAACCGATCCGGACCAAAGAGGTGGAGCTAACACAAAGCAATCTGTTGATTCGCTGAAAAATCTGTCACTTCCTGCGTGACCCGGCGTAAAAACAAAGCAGGAATGACTCCATGACTCCTTTATTTCTGTGGTGCTTTGGTTAAAAGGTGTTGCACAGCGATGATGTCACGCGATCACGTAGCACGAACAGCGCTATAGCTCCACTTCAATGATAGAATTCACAGAAGGCTGGTAAGAAATGTTTGTTTGTTTGAAATAATTCAGGAACATCTATTTCTTTGTAGCAGTCTTGGGGAGGGTCGTCTTCAGACCCGATTTGATCAGATTTAATTAAATAATAAGGTGACACTTTTGTGAGAACTTACCACAAGGTGTCACTGTAGAGCAACTACTTGTGCCTGCATCAGTGGTAATGACTGTTTTGTACCAAGAAAGATGTAAGACTTTATTTTTTTTCAACCCATAAATAAACAAACAATAAATAAATGAATGAATGAATAGCCTGCCTGCCACATAGGCTACGTTCACACTGCAGGTCTTAATGCTCAATTCCGATTTTTTTGTCAGATCCGATCTTTTTGTGTGGGTGTTCACATTACATTTCTAAATGTGGCCTGTCGCCGACTGCAATATGAACAGCTCATGCTTCTGAAGTGACACGCATGCTCAGTTAAACATGAATGACATCACGCACATAACGGTGGTCATGGAAACCAATGCAAACAAACATGGAGGTTACCAGCATTGCGGACTCACGTTGAAAGCAATTTGTGGCGGCAGTCAGTAAATTTAAGGGCGGGTTTTGTGACGACGGAGGAAGAAGACAAACACATTTGTGATGACGTCTGTGTGTTGAACAGTTGCTGCTAAATGTAGAAATAAACTCATATCACAGTGATCAGCTGATTACTGAGCGCGCGCGAGGGGGGCGTTATGCTGGAGAGAAGCGGCTTTATTTTAATTCTCCACATTCATAACTGCGGTTCTTTTCTCTACCTGCTGCGGTGAACGTGCCTTTCTAAGCCGGACACATTTCACACACATCTTTCCTCTTCTGGCCTCATCCACAGCGACGCGTTTCCCCCGCGTGTGCACACCGTCTCACTCACCTTCACACACTGAGTTGCTGGACCACAAAAAAGTTTCCCCCAACACTTTCATTAGTTTCCAGGTTGACGTTCAATCAGAGCCAGAAAAACATGATTTAACTGTTCAGTCCATTGTTTACATTCCGTTTCTGTCTCATCTGGTGCAGAAATGAGGACGTCTGTCTCCATCTCAGAGAAGAGGTCGGATAAAATGCGACATGCCCGTACAGACTGCAGTCGTTTCAACACAGATCGGATATGTATCCCATTTAATACCACATTTGAAGGTGGCCTGAATCCGATCCAGAAACGTCAGATTCAATGCGACTTGCGCTGTTCACACAGTCAGAGGCAGATCGGATATGGGTCACATTTGAGCGAAAAGATCGGATTCAGGTCGCATTTAGCTGCAGTGTGAACGTAGCCATAATGTCACACACTTTTATTTTCAGACTTCCAACAAATTAAACTCTTAGATATGTTTTCTTTGTGCAAAAAAGCAGTTAAGTTGTGCAAATAACAGACATGAAAAGCATATGTTCTTGCTATGAAAATCAACATAACTTCAATCAGTGGCATTATAGCAGCAGCACCACAATCAGAATAGTTTTAGAAGGTACCAAAAACGGACAGCCCTAGTTACAAATAGAGCTGTGTGTAACATGAAACAACTAACAGCTCCAACAGAGCTGAATAAAAATGGATATGTAAACAGCATCTTCAATTGTGTGGACAAATGAAGGAGGCACTCAAATGAAAAATCTCCTGAATTAAAAAAAAAAGAGTACATTCTTTGTTCTCACAAACGTACAAATAAAAAGCCAAACAAGAAAGTACAGAATCTTTCAAGACAGGTTGTTTAAGCTGCCCCACAATAACATGAAAATGAAATCAGCTGTATTTAAACAACAACAACAAAAAAATACATTCTTCCGCTGCCTGTCATGCAGAAGTGCAAATTAAAAGGTAAACAAGTCAAAACTGCATCTTAGATGTTAGTGCAACACGTCATGAAAAAATGAAAATGTGCAGAAAATGAATAACCCATATGACTTTTGTAATTAAGGACAAAATGGGAAATGTCTTGATGATACTGACTCTGAGGTAGTAAACATGCTTTCTTAAAGGTTCTGAGCTAGAAAAACAACGATCAACTGCCTCAGGCTTCAGGGATGCCCTGTAGCAGCTAACTATGTTACCACTGCAGCTGAAAAACCCTTTCTGATAGAGTACTTGTTGCTGGCACTAACAAGTACTTTCTTACCAAGTTACTCAGTGTTGGGTAGACATTTCATGGTCTTTCCACCATGTAAGAGGATCTGCATCACCCTCTGCCTTTGCAGACAACAGGTAGCTTGCCATCTCACTTTCAAAGAGTAGGACATGGAGGACATGTTGTTGCCGTCACAGTGCTCTGCTTAAAGAAGCTCGCCAAGGATCTCTTCTTTGGTTGTGGTGAAGGACGGGCTTCTTGGTCTGCAGACTCAGGTACAGGGGTCACAACTGGGCCAGCCTGACTCACACTGTTGCCTGGAGCAGTCAAGCAAGACTCTATCTCCCTGAGAACTTTGCGTTTCAAAGCCTCAAGCTTGTCACCTGGGATGTGTGTGTCCTTGAAGCGAGGATCCAGGAATGTTGCCATGTCCAGTAGGTCACTGGTGGATGTACTTCTCATTAAGGTAACCCAAAATGCTGGACTTAATGGACTTGCATAGCTCGCTGTCGCCTTCTTCTTGAGCCAGAAGATTTGCATTGTAAAGGTTTAGCACAGGACGGATGTATGAGATTGTTGCATAGTCCTCCCCATCTGTGAAATTCTGAAGAGGCCTCAAGGCTTTCTGGACAGCTTCCAACACCTCAATGTCCTGCCAGGTGGGGACAAGATGTCTTGCTTTTCTGTCAGCTGATAGGACTTGAGTGACGGCTGCTCGCTGCTCCAGGAGCCTCTCAGTCATCTTTTGCCTTGAGCCCCAACATGTGGTGGACTCTGTGATGAGCTGATGGGCTGGTAAACCAATCAGCAAGCTCTCTCCGTCTCCCCCAGCTGTAAGAGAAGCTGCTTACAATTTTCTTGCTTAAGGAGATAGTGCGGGTGATGCGGTCATCATCCATGGCGTGTCCTGGAAGTAGAAGAAATAGAAATAGAATCACCTGTCAAGCAAACTTCAATAAGGGGCATGTATGTGTGTATGTGCATTGTGCTGTGTATGTATGTATATATGTACTATGTATATGCAAATATGTATGGATGCATGTGTGTGTGTGTAATATTAAAAATATGCATGTGTGTATATCCAGTTATGTAAATATGTATATTCAGTAAAATGCCTTCATTTCAAAATAAGTGTTAATATTGTAACTATTGGGGGAGCCCTAAGTCAGTAAATAAAGGTGTAAATACAGTCGCCAAACATAGATCAACCAAAGGCCTTTTAGAAAGTCATTCATTTAATGAGTTCACTCACCGATCGCCAAATGTAGTCTGTGGCCGAAACACTGCATCCTCTGCCACTTGACCTCCTCCACTGCTTTGATTACATTGCTGCCGTTGTCGGTTCTGATGGCCACAAGTCTGCTCTGGTCAGCTGGAGAGCGCATCCTGTAGCGCAGGGGGAGGCAACTCCGGTCCTGGAGGGCCGGCATCCTGCAGGTCTTCAGGGCTTCCCTGCTTCAACACCACCTGATGTCCAGAGCTTGGTTGCACATGTCTGCTAATTACCCATTGATTGAAGTCAGGTGTGTTGCAGCAGGAAAAGTCCTAATACCTGCGGGACGCCGGCCCTCGAGGACCGGAGTTGCCCACCCCTGCTGTAGCACTTTGGCAATGTTGTCTGCTGTATGGTTTTCCGGGAAATAGCATGTTAGCAGGCACGACACTTTAATTTCCCAATCCTCCATATAATGGATCGTCAGACAGATATATGGCTCACAAGTGCGACTGGACCACTTATCAGTGGTAAGTGCAAAATGCTTGACCTTAGCTAAATGCTCCGATAAGCTTTTCCTCAGCGATGTGTAAAGTTGCGGGAGGACTTCTCTGGAAAAATGGGCGCGACTCGGCAACTCATAGCATAGATCCATTGTTCTCAAAAGTTTTTTGAAGCCATCACGCTCCACTGTAGCGATCGGTGCCATATCTTTAGCGGTGTAGTAGCCACAGCTCTCGTGATTTCTTGCCACTTTGGGCTTTTTCTGTCGTGGGGAACTACGCTGTTAAAGGAGGCTTGAAGCGAGCGTTGTTTGTGGGGTGCGTTGCTCGGTTTGGGAGACGGCAACGTGGAGGCTGCAGCAGATCGAAGCCCTAGACTCTCCTCATACAGCAGTTTGTGGTGTTGTGCTAAATGGTGGAATAGGTTGCTTGTGTTTCCACCTTTACAGCCAATTTGTTTTTTGCAGCTTTTGCAAACTGGGTTGCGTTGTTCATTGTCCGTTGATAAATAACCAAAATATCTCCAAATTATCGAGCCGCTGGTCCTTTTTTTGTCAACTAGATTTTTATTCACCTGCTGGGCTTGAGGTGCGTCTGACTCTTCCTCTTCCATCTTGATATGGACGTAATTGTCTGGATCCGCAAATGGGTGGAGCTAGAGCAGCTTCCGTTTCTTGTCGGGACAAGTAGAGGTGCAACCAGGTCATTACGAAAAAATAAAACAAAAACATTTTGCACCACAAATACCGGTATAACGGTATATGTAAATATCATATCTGTCTCATATAAATATCATATCGCCCTTGTCATACCGCTATATTGCCCAGCCCTATTATAAGCGAGGTTATTTATTTAAAATAGCATAAGTCACTGTTACCCGCAGAAACAGGCGACAGCCATTCAGAGCTGATCTGGATCCTGGTTGGACATGAACTAGAATAATGTCGGCTTCTGGCTGCTGAAGGATTCGTTCATCAGACAGACAGAAAGTCATGAGCCTTGCTTGCTTTCTTTTTGTGGACCTCGGGTGGATCTCTGCCCCACTTGCAGCCTCATTCTGGGCTTTGCAGCAAACGTGTCTCCTGATGAAGCAAATTATGGTTTAAAAAAACAAAACAAAAAAAATTCAAAAAAATTCTGGAATGCGCTGCTAGGTAGCTGCAATTTGTGAAAGCTCTCCCTTAACTTTTGTGTTTTTTTCTAATATAGTTGTCTTTTTTATCCACATTATTCGTCAGATTAGGTTTTTCTTGGAGGATTTTTTATGCTGGTTTCAACGGTGTGCAATTCGGGAGATTTTTCCTGGTATATTGGCCTTTTTTCACTGCTTGTTATGATGTGTATCCATAGCAACGGAAAAATTGTTTACCACCGTGATCAACTGTTAAAACTCTCCCAAATCAAGATTTTCAGCGAAATAACACGTCAAATCCCAGTGGAGTTAAGGAGAAAGACAAGAGGATGCAGGGCAGGGGTAAGGCAGAGAGAAAAACGGTGGAGATTTAAACCGTTTCTTCCAACTGTTGTGATGGGTAACGTGAGATCGCTAGCTAACAAGATGGACGAGCTCGAAGTGCTAACAAGGTCTCAGAAAGAGTACAGAGAATGCAGTATCATGTGTTTCACCGAGACTTGGCTGCATGAACACATCCCGGACTGTAATGCGTCTGTACACGGCTTCAAGACGGTCCGTGCAGACCGAAATAAACAGCTCAGCGGGAAGCGGAAGGGAGGCGGAATTGCAGTGCTGGTCAGTCAGCGCTGGTGTCATCCAGGACACATCACTGTCAAGGAGAAGATCTGCACAAGAGACATTGAACTGTTAGCTGTGAGTTTCCGTCCATATTATTTACCCAGAGAGTTTGCCTGTGTTATTCTGGTAGCGGTTTATATAATACCAGGTACCGCACCAGAGACAGCCTGTGATGTCATCAGCTCCGTCGTGGCTAAAACTACAAACACAGCATCCAAACTCTTTCATAGCGATCTCTGGAGACTTCAACAACGTCTCCCTTTCTGCTACGTTACTAACTTTCCAGCAGTTTGTCAGCTGCTCCACCAGAGAAAATAAGATGTTGGACTTATTTTATGCAAATACAAAGAATGCATACAGCTCCTCTGCCCTGCCTCCTCTAGGAAGATCTGATCATAATCTGGTTCTTCTCACCTCCACCTACAAGCCCATCGTTCAGCAGCAACCAGTCATTAGGAGGATGATTAAAACCTGGTCTACTGAGGCTGAAGATGCTCTGAGAGGGTGCTTTGAGGCCACAGACTGGAATGTCCCCTGTGAACCTCATGGAGATGACATCAACACCATGACTGAGTGTGTGACAGATTACATAAACTTCTGTGTGGACAACATCGTTCCAACAAGAACAGTGAGGTGCTTCCCCAATAACAAACCCTGGATCACCAGTGACCTGAAAAAGCTGCTGAACATCAAAAAGAAAGCTTTCAGGGATGGAGACAGGGAGTTACTGAAGACCACACAAAAACAACTGAAAACACAGACTAAGAAGTGAAGGAGGACGACAGGAAGAAGTTGGAGAGCAGCTCCAGCAGAACAACGTGAGGGATGTGTGGTCGGGAATGAAGAAAATCACTGGCTTCAAGTTAAAGGGGGACCAGACTGACGGAGGTCTGGACACAGCTAACGAACTGAACATGTTCTTCAATAGGTTCAGTTCCCCCCTGCCGACAACCCAACATTCCACACACCCTCCATGAGCCCACAGCTTTCCTGTCCCACCTCCACTCTGTCACCCTGCACCTCAGTCATGGACCTGAACACAGCCTCATCTCCCTCCACATCAGGACATCCTGAGACCTCTTTTGCCTCCACCTCCAGCCTGACTGTCTCCTGTGACCAGGTCAAGAAACAACTAGAAAAACTGAACCGGAACAAGGCTGCAGGTCCAGATGGTGTCAGTCCCAGAGTTCTCAAGACCTGCTCAGAACAACTATGTCCGGTTCTCCAGCACCTTTTTAACACCAGCCTGAGACAGAACAGAGTTCCTGTGCTGTGGAAGACATCCTGTCTTGTTCCAGTCCCTAAAAAACCACAACCAGCTGAACCAAATGACTACAGACCAGTTGCTCTGACATCTCACATCATGAAAGTCCTGGAGAGACTCTTACTGGCTCACCTCAACAAGCAAGTGAACACCTTTCAGGACCCATTACAGTTCGCATATCGTAATGGGCTTGGGGTTGAAGACGCCATCATCTTCTTGCTTCAGAGAGCCCACTCTCATCTGGACCAGTCAGGCAGCACTTTGAGGGTCATGTTCTTTGATTTTTCAAGTGCATTTAATACTATTCAGCCTGCTTTGCTATGTCAGAAGCTCCATAACTTCCAGGTGGATCCTCCACAACCACCTGGATTTACGACTACCTCACAAACAGACCACAGTTTGTGAGACTGAAAGGTTGTGTGTCTGAGATGGTGGTCAGCAGCACTGGAGCACCACAAGGAACTGTACTCTCACCATTCCTCTTTACACTGTACACCTCAGACTTCCAGTATAACTCTGATCCTGTCATCTGCAGAAATATTCTGATGACTCTGCTGTTGTGGGGTGTATTAGTGATGGACAAGAAGCCGAATACAGGGAACTTGTCAATCAGTTTGTGAAATGGTGCAGTAACAATCAGCTCATCTTAAATACCAGCAAGACTAAAGAGATGATTGTTGACTTCAGGAGGAGCAAGAATAAGCAGCATAGTCCTGTCTACATCCTGGAAGAGGAGGTGGAGGTGGTAGAGAACTACAAATACCTTGGAGTTCAGCTGGACAACAGACTCGATTGGAAATGCAACTGTGACTACATCTACAAGAAAGGTCTGAGCAGACTCTTCTTCTTAAGGAAGCTAAAATCATTTAATGTCTGCAACAAGATGTTGCAGATCTTCTATAAGTCTGTGGTAGAAAGTGCAATTAGCTTTGCAGCCATCTGCTGGGGCAGCAGCATCAGAACCAGAGACTTGAAGAAACTAAACAAGCTGATCAAGAAAGCTGGTTCTGTGCTGGGGAGAACTCTGGAGCCGCTGGAGCTGATCGTTCAAAAAAGAATGCTTCACAAGCTGATGAAGATGATGGAGGACACTTCCCATCCTCTCCACAACACGGTGAAGAATCAACAGAGTGTGTTCAGTGGGAGGCTGCGTCAAGTTCGCTGTAGGACGGAGAGATACAGGAATTCATTCCTGCCAGCAACCATCACCCTAAAGAACAAGACTAACTGACTTTTTGTTTATTTATAAAAAAAAAAAAAAAAAAAAAAAAAAAAAAAAAAAAGTGAGCTTTTACAATACTGAATTTCCCTTCGGGGATGAATAAAGTATTTTTCATTTCATTTCATTTCAAAAACCCAAACAGCTGATGGTCCTCGTGTGTGATGGGGGCAGAGCCTCACACATCCTCCACTGCTCACTAACAGGTTAACACCGCTACAGTGTGGAAAATCACTCTTAGGGAGAGAAAGCGACCGACGCGTCCAAACCACATTAACTTATTTATTTTGGACACCTGTCCCCCCTACAGTTGTAATTTTTAAGATGGGATGTCCAGAAGTAAAGTTATGAGCGTTGCTTTGTCAGCAGCGAGATGGTTTGTGATGTCATCGCCTCACGGCCGTAAATCCACCAGATTATCAGACCAGTCTGGTTTATTTAGACTTCATGGCTCATATCTTATGTATAAATGTATTTTTTGGCCGTATGGTGTCTGGACCAGCCCATTGAGAGGCCCGCATACCCGCCGTCATTCATTTCGCTGCGTTTTGAACCGGAGGAAAACACTTCTTGCCCTCCGTCTGCATTTCGCGCGGCGTCCAGGTCACGTGACTGAAACCCGCCTATTACGCAGGAGTTGCATATGTGGCAGGACGAAGGAGGCCCGGGCGGGATTCCCCAGACTCCCAGGGGAGAGTCATGCTCGCTAACCAGTCAGCCAAAGGGACACCCACACATAGTTTGGTACAATGCCAACGGCTTCAGAGCTCACGCTGCCAGCTGATCCTGTGATCCTGTCCAGCTGCTAAAATCCGAGTTAAAACGTGACATTGGCAAAAAGGGGAAATAAAGGCACAATTACTGCAGCTTTAGTTCTCATTAAGCTGCAGCGGCTGCAAACTTTCATTTATCCAGAATATTTTACACCCGTGTTAAACACTGCTTTAGAGCTAAACACGCTGCCCTCACTGCTCATGAAACTGATTCTGAATCAGATGTGTGTGCAGGATCGTTCCTCTCAGAAGTTGCAGCCTTTTGTGCACAAAGCTGCAGGTTTGCACCTGCTTTCAGACGTACTAAAACAGACACAGAAAACAGCTATGTGATACGTCTCACGGTTGATAAATCACCATGTGAGAGTTAAATTAATATATTTACATTTTCTCCTCCCATTACACGTACTGTTGTGTGTAAACGCCCCATACTGCATATTCTTTGCAGAAAAAGTACTCAATGGATAAGAGGCGCTATTTAGCAGGTTTTAAAGACCGAAGCCTTTCAGCTGTTAATGGATCAGTTTGTACATTTTTTAGCGTGTGCAGTGAGGTAGCTCACGTTTTTATACACGCAAACCTTTGATAGATCCGGCCATTACTATCAAAGAAACCAGTATGTATGAAAATGTACTATGAATGTACTACTATGAACATATACTGTTCAAAAGTTTAAATATAAGTATAGGCTAATTATGTTAAACTTCTAGTATATTTATTAGTAAATGCCAAGTAAACTTTGTTAAGTATATATCTGATAAGTACATAAATAGTAAACTAGAGTATACTGTCTTATTTAAAGTTTAAAATTAGTTTACTTAAAGCGTACTTGCATACAGTACTTTCTGGTAAGGGGATGCCGCCATCTCTACTTCTGCTTACATGAAGCCCACCTGTCCTTCGTACCCAACCCGGGGTCAGCACATCACCCGGAGACGTTTCTGCTCTCTGGGGCGTTACCACCGCACTGCCTAAAGACGGAGACGAGGACGAAAATCTGCTGGTTAGCTCCTGTGGAGGACGGGACCCGGTCCAGACCGGTCAGAGTGAACCTGAGGCTGGACCAGACCGGTCAGAGTGAACCTGAGGCTGGACCAGACCGGTCAGAGTGAACCGGAGGCTGGACCAGACCGGAGGCTGGTCCAGGCCGGTCAGAGTGAACCGGAGGCTGGTCCAGACCGGTCAGAGTGAACCGGAGGCTGGACCAGACCGGAGGCTGGACCAGACCGGTCAGAGTGAACCGGAGGCTGGACCGGACCGGTCAGAGTGAACCAGAGGCTGGACCGGACCGGTCAGAGTGAACCGGAGGCTGGACCAGACCGGAGGCTGGACCAGACCGGTCAGAGTGAACCGGAGGCTGGACCGGACCGGTCAGAGTGAACCAGAGGCTGGACCGGACCGGTCAGAGTGAACCGGAGGCTGGACCAGACCGGAGGCTGGACCAGACCGGTCAGAGTGAACCGGAGGCTGGTCCAGACCGGTCAGAGTGAACCAGAGGCTGGACCGGACCGGTCAGAGTGAACCGGAGGCTGCACCTGATCTGATGCAGGCGAGCCTCCCTGCAGCTGCTGGGAGAGAGGCAGGGCCCACCCTGGACAGACCCCCAGTAGGTCTGATCATGTTATATTCCTCTACAATAAAACTGACTCTCTGGTGTTTGACAATCAAAAGACTTTTCTAAAGAGATTTTTGCTCTGGTTTGGATGCTGATAATGACTTCAAACAGAAAAAATGATGTTCTCCAGCATCAGAAACTACAGAGTAGAAAGTGACTGGATTTTACCATCAGAAGTTGATGTTTTTAAAGTTATACCGTGTAACTTTTGACTCTGACATTAAGCCTAAAATGAGCAGTATTAGATGATTTTTCGGGCCAATATACAGTGACTGACGCGTGTCAGCACTCTGAGCGGGCTGCCCTCGGCAGAAACCAGACATCGTAACTTTGGAGAGGCGGGCCGTCGATGAAAGTGCCGTAATACAAGTTGCTTTACGGCTCCTCATAGATAAACCATACAGTCTATGAGATAAACACAGAAAGCTGTACTTGTGCTACTTTCTCTCATTGCTCGAAGTTTAGTCATGGCGGAACAAAGTAAAAAGATGAAAGTGATGTCTGAGCAGGTCAGATCAAAAACACGAGTGGACGTTGGAAAAGAATTCAGTCGTTGGAGATATAAGTGTGGAAGCTAAACCCCATCTCTGTTTGCCACCGTATCATTAGACTGGTAAGTAAGTTTGTCTGTTGTGTAAACATACGAGAATGTGATGCTTTTCTTTTTTTTCACTCAGCGTTTATCCAAAACAACGTCAATCAGAGCCGTATAAGCTGCCGATAGTTTCCTGTTAGCGAAACACGGCTGGAATTACTATAGACCAAAGCTAACGTGACTCCCTAAACATTTTGTGCAATTGTGGCTGGTTTGCAGCAATAAATGCATCTCTGTAATTCATATAAATATCAAAGCAGTAACGGAGCGATCTGCAGTTTGCTTGGTTTAGTTATGTGTTTTTCATACGCTGTTCAGAAGGAAGCAGAGCCACTGTAATGTCCCGTAAGCTGAGCTAATCCAGACGTTTTCATAACAAACATGAGTTTTGCCAAAGTTACGACTTCATTCATTGCACAAAACTACAACTTGGTTTTGTGGCCGGTTTTGATTGCGCATTTATCTTTGCATTGTGCGTTTGTGTGTGTGATGTTTCAGCTATGTAAACATGTAATTGGAAACAGAGGCGCATACCTGCGCCAGGGGCAGATCCTCCAATAGTGAAAAATCCTTTAGGAAATTCTTGAATCTGATGGACTCGTTTGTTTCAATATCCAAACACGGGAGAGGAGATTTAAATTTGCGTCATTGCCGTGAGGCCTGTTAGACGTTGGCGCTGTTGCAGGTTTAGCGCTCCTAGTGGCCAAAAGTTACACGGTATAACTTTAAGGGCTCTACCGAGGCAGCACCCAGTGGCTGTTAGTGGTATTACCCCGTGTTCGCACCGGACGCCTCCATTCGCGTACGCGCCTAGATTTCAACGCGCGAATGCTGGAAGTTTACTCGCTTCATTCAGGCGTTTTTTTGCGCGTGAATGAAGCGTATTGTACGCGCGAATAAAACGCTTCATTCGCGCGACAAGTTGAACTTTCTAGAGAAAACAGTGGTTTGTCACGTAGTCATTCAGTTCAGTCAGATGAACGTGGCAGATTCCGGTTATTCTGAGCGAGTTGCGGCATTCTACCTGCTCTGGAAGATGGAAAAGAGAAGTCGGCGTGTTTGGACCCACCAGATTCTCCAGAGGTCTCGGAGCTCGGTGAATTTCATCAGCTGATCCAGGAGTTACGTCTGGATGACGGTCGCTTCCAGGGGGATTTCCCAGCCCAGTTTGATGAGCTTCTGTCGGGGAGGATCGGTGCTGCATATCCCTCCAGGGGCCTGTACGACGAAGCCGGATTAACATGCCCGGGATTTCTCTCTGTTACCTGGGTTGACTTAACCAGACATCTGCGGTCTTGATAAACGGTACTATGAAGCTGGTTATCAACTCGGTAACTCAACCCAGGGTTTTCCAATCTTAATCAGTGCGCGCTCACATAAAAGAGGCGGCGTTGGAAGCATCTGACCAATCGCAGACATGGAGAAACAGAGAGCGACATATTTCACCATGGAGGAGCAGACGATGATACTTAACAAATATGTAGAATTCAGGATCATCATTCCTGAATGATAACACGACATTATCATTCAGGAATGATAATAAATGGCTCCATTTATGCTGCAGCAACACAGTCGCCGCAGCAAAAGCCAGGAATTAATGCTGGCTGTCAATGCGCAGCAAGTCCGTGCGATTGTACAATCATGGAACAATATCGGACTCTGATCATTTAGTGTTCATCACACACAGCGCTTCCTCAGTATATTTGCTTCTCATACTGTGCATATGGATATTTTAGGCTCATATCGTTGAACGTGTTGTAACCCTTCACCATGCCGGCATGGGTGGGTGTGCGCTCCATAAATTCATGTTTTCTACGTGTGTGACCTCTTAATCACATTATTTCAGATGCAACCCCGCAGCGCAAGACGATCATGGGAACAAGTAAAGAACAAATACAAATATATAATCCAAACCGGCCATTGACGAGATTCTATGCTGCCACACTCTTTCATGAATGAATGGAATTTCATTTAATATTTGTGCAGCCCACAGGGAAAAAGCGGGTAATACAAAGACATGTTTTTGCATACGTTTTCAGTGTCGCCAACGGTGTGCATCAAACTACCAGTGAATGAATGAATGAATAAATAAATGAATGACGTTTTACTGAGTGGGACCGTGAGCATAATTCGGCCACGAAAAATAAGCTTTTCAGCTACATCAGTACAGCACTAATTTTTTTTTTCACTCGAGGTGAGGCGTTGGTCTATATCAAAATTAATTCAATTAGTCTAACATTAATAAAACCTCAGTGTGATGAAGAGCATCTGTGGTGTTGTCGGTGTCCGGCTGCGATGCGTTACATTAGTGATGTACGGCTCTAACAGCTGACAGATGTAACGGAGTCCAGCAGAGGAAAACCTACATCTTTCATATAAAGTGTCATGTGGCAAATCAAAAGGGTTGCACCATCTCTGAATATTCTCTCTCTTCTAAGAACTCCTCTCACGATCTGCGCACCGGCATCGACAGGATCTTCTAAAAATGGGCAGGCCATTTTCCAAGAGTGCTGATTGGTCAGGGAGTGGTGCTTTCATAGTCGGAGATCTCTTATCCAGAACTTAACCTGGTCCAGACCAGGTTAGGCGTTCAGCATAAGTTACCGGGGAGATATAACCCGATCAGAAGTGAACCAGCGTCATAGGACGAAAAACCCAGGGTTAACCCTGAAGTTACCTCGATAAGAGAAAATCCGGCTTCGTCGTACAGGCCCCGGGTTTTCAGCCCTAAATTTATGGTATTCCACTGCTTTTGTGTGCAGCACTTTGTGATTTTATCTGTGAAAAGCGCTTTTCCCTTCTTTACTATTGAAGAGAGCAGCGAGCTGCAGAGCGCCGATCCGTTCACATCACGTCTCACTCATTATCAATGACGGGCTCGTTTATTCGCGCGTCAAAGGTCAGGGTACGAAAGTATAATTCGTTATTTCACAGGATTTAACCGCTTGAAAAACGAGAAAACGGCACTTTTTTTGCATTTTGGTTTGAACCTGAAAAAAGAAAAAACGAGAAAACGGCGCAGCTTTTCATTTTCTCGTTTGGGTTGAACAAAACCAAAAACGAAAAACGGATTTCAAAATACGTCCGTCAGAAACCAAAAACAAACTGTTTTTTCGTTTTTCCGTTTTGTGCAGAAAACGAAAAAACGGGAAACAGTTCGTTTTTTTCGTTTTAAGCAAAAAACAAAAGGAACAGTTCATTTTCTTGGTTTTTCCTTTTTCACCTAAAAATAAAAATACCATTCAATATTTCGTTTCACTGGTGGGCGGGAGTTCGACATCCGTCTGTGCCGTGCCCTTCAAAATAAAACTCCTGCTCAGACAGCCATGGAGAAACTAACTTTCTTTTTTTTTTTTCCTGCCCCCATATACATCGATTTTAAATTCAACTCAACTCAACTCAACTTTATTTATAGAGCCCTTTAAAACAACCACAGTTGGAACAAAGTGCTGTACACAACAAGCAGATAAAACAATTATAAAACAGAATTATTTAAAAAATAAATAAATAAATAACAATAAAAAAAATAAGTAAGTAAAAATAATAAAATCAAATAAAACCAGCAGCTAAAAAAAAGAAACCACTCACTAAAACAGAGAGTCTCATGCTGTGTTGAAGGCCAAAGAATAAAAATGGGTTTTAAGACGAGTTTTAAAAATGGACAGTGATGAGGATTCATCAGCAGCCATTCAGTTATAGATTATTACTTGTTGTGATAGTCCCACAGAAAAAAAAAATGTAAAAGGATTATGTAATGTACATGAGTAGAGTCAAACTAAATATTTTATTTTCAATTCTAATCTATATTGTACATTCTGTAATGTCAGGGGTAAATAAATATTTTGATACTTTTGTATTTTATTTATTGCATTACCTTGATCTTAGTGATGTTAGTACACATTGTAGCTAAAAGTGCTACGGTTCTAATTGACATTTCTTCTGGTTTTTGGCCTTGGTTTGCTCATTTTTTGTTTTCGGTTTCAGTCAAGTATTTTCATTTCGGTGCATCCCTGTTGGAGACACTTTTAGCATCTTGCAGTCAGTTCCAGGGGTGAACTTTCTAAGTTGACCAGAATTGGACCTCCAGTGCTGACTATTTGGAAGACAGTGGAATGGCTGATTTCAAAATCTTTTTATATCTTTTTAAATATCTTCCCAGAATCCTAGGTTGCAACAGTTTGATTTCTGAAGACCTCAGACAGCTCTTTTGGTCTCACTATGGTGCTCACACTTAAACAGTCAGAAACTCATTAAACTAAATGTCTGAGGGAAAAAATAAGCAAAGCCTCATTCACAATGCTCAGGATATGGAGAGGTTCAACATGGTTCAACATGCACATGAGCTTCTCATCTGGACATGCAATATGTGGTCCTAGACTTACTCTTGCTTTGTGCATCTACAATGACCAAGATAGTTACATAGTTTACACATTGAGTCTTATTTTTTTCCCAATTTAGTATTGCATTATAGATACCAGGCCAAGTGGGAGGGCGAGAGAACATGAATTAATGCACAGAATTCTAGTTGGAGCTAGGGTTGTCACGATACCAAATTTCTGTTTCGATACCGATACCATTTTGTATTTCGATACTTTTCAGTACTTTTCGATACTTTTTTAAAAAGGTAAACCAAACTCAATATTTATTTCTTTTATTTGTGTTATTGCTCTTGAAGTCTTTATTTTAAAATAATCAAATAAAGAGGTAAAATCTTCAATTTAAAACACAGAGAACCAGTAATATAAAGCAATGCCAAATTAAAATCAAAATCATTCTATACATGAAACATTATATGGACATAATTAGAAAAATAAATTGTAAAACTATCTAAATAAATTACATATTGTAAGGCTTTTGGAATATTTTTTAAATGTGTTTCAAAATGTTAATTTATTTAAAGTTGTGTGTCAATAGTTTATGATATGAAACATTATTAGGTAATGTCTATAAAATCATGTTTGCGTGACTGACTTCAACATCAGTCAAGTTGTATTAATAATTATAATTATAAATATATAATAAGTGAACATATCAGTCAGTCCATCTCTGTCACCATTTTTAAACTTATTTAAACATTTTAAGGCTGTAACTTTGAAGAAAATTAAAAATGTATCTATTAACCGTTTATGTGTGGTATGTAGGCTTCTGTAGGTTTCTACTGGGCTGGAAGGTTTTGTGCTTTTTACTTGGACATAACTGAACAACATCAGCACCAGTTGTTCCTGACTGAAGTCACTAAATTCGCGTAGTTTTCCTTTAGAGGAAAAAAAGAAAAGATGACGGCTTTGGAAAAGCCCGTGTTGATAAAGTAGAGGCTCAAAGTACAGTTTGGAAGTATTACGGATTCAAAGCTAATGATGAAGCAGAGCCGTTGAACACTGAAGCACGGCAGTGAAAGCGATGCTACAAAGTCCGTCTGCTAACGGAGGCAACACTTCAAACTTCAGGTATCCGCGGCAGCGTCCACTCGCCATGAACCAGCCTGTCTGCTACATGACGTCTCCTCCTCTTCCTCAGCCGCATCAACTACGTCACACTCACTGTTGGCCTCGCTGCTCTTAAAGAGACAGGCTCCAATTTACCAATTTAGCTGCGTTTTTTTCTTTTTAAAGTACCGTTTCTTTTAAAATTCTGGTATAGTACCGTTTTAAACGCTTTAGTATTGCGGTACTATACTGGTACCGGTATACCGTGCAACCCTAGTTGGAGCCACACCATAGACTGTATATAATTACTGGACGTAGCTTCCGGTCTCTTCTGAATAGAGAAATGTGAAGCCAGGTGGGCGTGTCTTACCGTCGCCATCTTGCCGTGTCACGTACGTCGTCACTCCAGGAAAATCCTAAAATGGGCACAGCGCGGCCGCGGGGCAAATGATTGACAGCTGACGTACTGTGGGCTAAACGCTAACTGAGCTAACACGAAACTAAGAGGAGCTAACAAAGATAAGCCCCCTAAGCGGCATGGTTAAGGTAAGACATGCTTAGACTTGCAATTCGCTGACTAAACACCGCCGTTGTGCGACTGTAACAAACTGAGACCTTATTAAGAGCAAAGAAGGAGCTAACTAGGAGCCTCCGGTCGGCAGGCGGAGCTTCCGGTCTGTCATAAGGACACGCCCTTAATTATGTGTAATTTGAAGAATAAATAACATCTAAACGAATGAGTTATAAAAAAATTCACCCCCCTCACAGTTGACATGAAGGTAAACTTGACCTAATAAACCTAAAATAATTTTTTGAACCAGGCTGTAAACCTGTTTATTTCTGCTGTGAAGTCGGCGTTTTTAACATGGGAGTCTATGGGGATTTGCTCGCTCTTGGAGCCAGCCCCTAGTGGATGAAGGGAGGATTACACTATTTACAACAAGGAAGCGAGCTTCACTGTTCTGAGGCGGAGTTTGCCCCTTGAGCCACACACGGCTCATTACAATTTTCCAAAATAAAACTCCCCAGAACTCCCAATGCCCTAGTATGTTGAACAGGAGCCTCTCCATCTGATTCCGTTGCTGCCATCAGGTGAAGAATAAACGTAGACAGTGTTGCTGTTGCAGTCTCCTCCTGTTGTGGCCTATTTCACCTGTGTTGCTCTGTGATATAGATAAAAAAGCTTAAGTTCGATCAAGGACTACATTGTCTTCCTTTGAACAACCCAGGGAATTTCCAGAGGTATTTTTATGCTTCTTTATTCAAACACATAGTTCAGGTAAAAACAATTTTTTTTTTTTTTTTTAAATGAAAAAACTCAACACCAGAAAAAATGGCTTCAGAACAACTCGCATTGAAAACAAGAACAATTATGAACAATTTAAAAGAAAACAGTAGCAACAGCAGAAATTAGAATTAAGATGAACAATATAGCAGTGGATGATGTCTCTGAAAACGGAGATCACTTCTTCCATCCCTGTTATCATGAAGATATTGTCCTCAAAGGTGTCACTTCGGCACTTGGGACAGTGCCCCCTACCCTGCACCCACTGCTGCACACATACCCGGCAGCCATTTAGGGTACGGCAGCACAGTGCCACCATTGGGTGGTCCATCACATCTGAAAGATTAAAACACTTAAATCACTTATTTGCAGAGAAAAACCATACACTTTACATGTCATTTATTGTACTAAATGATTATTGGAAAAGTACTCGTAACAGGTGTTTAACCAAAACCAAACCAAACAGTATTTATAAAGCCCCTTTCATACTTAAAAAACAAGGCTATTCTGCTCGGTCCTACTGTAAATGGGCCACAGCCCTGCAGGACTTCAAATCGAACCTTGCTCTGATACACCCAACTGCCAATTAATCTCTGCACAATAACTGATTAATTTGAGTCAGGTGTGTCAGAGCAAGGTTGGATTGAAAACGTGCAGGGCTGCAGCCAACTTAGGACCGGGCTGAGTAGACCTGCTTTAAATGTAGCACAATGTACTTTAAAGACTGACACACCCCATCTCCAACATCACACCATCACACACATGCAGTATGTGGCTGATCACAGAGGAGCCAGGTAAGGAAATGCTATCAAGACAAGCCATCTGCACAAAGAGTGGTACAGACCACAGCCACCAGGGAACCGACCAAAAGACCAATAGTACTAGCAACACCCCCACAGCCATGACCACTCTGGGGAACAATGGAAAACACATGAATATATAAAAATGATATGCATTAAAAATAGTAAAGGTATTGACTAAAAAGAATTACAAAGAAACAAAATGAAAGTCTCAAGTTAATTATAAAATCTGGAATATTAAAATGAAATTGTCATCAAAAAGGAAGAAGGTACAAAAAATGGATTAAAGATCTGCAGTGCAACAATAAATACTAATTAAAAGCCACTTTTAAAAAAGGTGAGTATTGAGCCTGCTCTTTAAAAACCTGAATAGTCTCTGCAGAGCAAATGATGGCCTCCGTGTTGGTTTATCTCCTGGTTTTAGGGATGATCAGAATGAACAATTTTGAAATTCATAAAAAGCTACAAACCTCTGCATATGAGGCACTGGAATGTGCTCCTCACAGATGCCACTTGCTGTGGGTCTAGGGCTACTGTGTTGATTTTGTTGGCCCTAGCAAAAGCGGAGAGGTCCTGCAGGGCTGTTTTAATTGCTGGCAGTTCCTCAGCCGCCAACACCAGCTCCTCCACCCTCTGAACAGTCTCTTCATCAACATGACTGTGGAAATAATGGATATTCAATAAAGTGTTACAGGTTAATCTTAGCTCATCTGCCGATTAAAAAAAAAGGGGTTTTATGTACAACTCCACTACTTCCCGAATTTAAGCCAGCTCCTTTGTTTCGTGTCTTTCATTACTGGACGAACTGATTCATCCAGGTGTGTCTAACCTCAGTAACCAAAGAAGCTGGCTTAAGTTCAGGAAGTAGTGGAGCTGTTCTTAAAGCCCATATATATCTATTAAAAATAAGGCAAGCCTTTTGAATATATTATACTGAAAATGCTGTTCATTGGTTTGTCTATGTATTCAGTATATAGTCATTTTTTTAACACTACAGTGGGGATTGAAAGTGTGGGTACCCTCTCAAGAAAAGGTTAAATTCACAATATTAGTAATTAATTAATTGTGACAGATTACATAAACTTCTGTGTGGACAGCATCGTTCCAACAAGAACAGTGAGGTGCTTCCCCAATAACAAACCCTGGATCACCAGTGACCTGAAAAAGCTGCTGAACATCAAAAAGAAAGCTTTCAGGGATGGAGACAGGGAGTTACTGAAGACCACACAAAAACAACTGAAAACACAGACTAAGAAGTGAAGGAGGACGACAGTAAGAAGTTGGAGAGCAGCTCCAGCAGAACAACGTGAGGGATGTGTGGTCGGGAATGAAGAAGATCACTGGCTTCAAGTTAAGGGGGACCAGACTGATGGAGGTCTGGACAGAGCAAACGAACTGAACACGTTCTTCAATAGGTTCAGTTCCCCCCTGCCGACAACCCAACATTCCACACACCCTCCATGAGCCCACAGCTTTCATGTCCCACCTCCACTCTGTCACCCTGCACCTCAGTCATGGACCTGAACACAGCCTCCTCTCCCTCCACATCAGGACATCCTGAGACCTCCTCTGTCTCCACATCAGGACATCCTGAGACCTCCACTGTCTCCACATCAGGACATCCTGAGACCTCCTCTGTCTCCACATCAGGACATCCTGAGACCTCTTTTGCCTCCATCTCCAGCCTGACTGTCTCCTGTGACCAGGTCAAGAAACAACTAGAAAAACTGAACCGGAACAAGGCTGCAGGTCCAGATGGTGTCAGTCCCAGAGTTCTCAAGACCTGCTCAGAACAACTATGTCCGGTTCTCCAGCACCTTTTTAACACCAGCCTGAGACAGAACAGAGTTCCTGTGCTGTGGAAAACATCCTGTCTTGTTCCAGTCCCTAAAAAACCACAACCAGCTGAACCAAATGACTACAGACCAGAACCAGGACCAGAACCAGAACCAGATGACTACAGACCAGTTGCTCTGACATCTCACATCATGAAAGTCCTGGAGAGACTCTTACTGGCTCACCTCAACAAGCAAGTCAACACCTTTCAGGACCCATTACAGTTCACATATCGTAATGGGCTTGGGGTTGAAGACGCCATCATCTTCTTGCTTCAGAGAGCCCACTCTCATCTGGACCAGTCAGGCAGCACTTTGAGGGTCATGTTCTTTGATTTTTCAAGTGCCTTTAATACTATTCAGCTGCTTTGCTATGTGAGAAGCTCCATAACTTCCAGGTGGATCCTCCACAACCACCTGGATTTACGACTACCTCACAAACAGACCACAGTTTGTGAGACTGAAAGGTTGTGTGTCTGAGATGGTGATCAGCAGCACTGGAGCACCACAAGGAACTGTACCCTCACCATTCCTCTTCACACTGTACACCTCAGACTTCCAGTACAACTCTGATCCTGTCATCTGCAGAAATACTCTGATGACTCTGCTGTTGTGGGGTGTATTAGTGATGGACAAGAAGCCGAATACAGGGAACTGGTCAGTCAGTTTGTGAAGTGGTAACAATCAGCTCATCTTAAATACCAGCAAGACTAAAGAGATGATTGTTGACTTCAGGAGGAGCAAGAATAAGCAGCATAGTCCTGTCTACATCCTGGAAGAGGAGGTGGAGGTGGTAGAGAACTACAAATACCTTGGAGTTCAGCTGGACAACAGACTCGATTGGAAATGCAACTGTGACTACATCTACAAGAAAGGTCAGAGCAGACTCTACTTCTTAAGGAAGCTAAAATCATTTAATGTCTGCAACAAGATGTTGCAGATCTTCTATAAGTCTGTGGTGGAAAGTGCAATTAGCTTTGCAGCATCTGCTGGGGCAGCAGCATCAGAACCAGAGACTTGAAGAAACTAAACAAGCTGATCAAGAAAGCTGGTTCTGTGCTGGGGAGAACTCTGGAGCCGCTGGAGCTGATCGTTCAAAAAAGAATGCTTCACAAGCTGATGAAGATGATGGAGGACACTTCCCATCCTCTCCACAACACGGTGAAGAATCAACAGAGTGTGTTCAGTGGGAGGCTGCGTCAAGTTCGCTGTAGGACGGAGAGATACAGGAATTCATTCCTGCCAGCAACCATCACCCTAAAGAACAAGACTAACTGACTTTTTGTTTATTTAAAAAAAAAAAAAAAAAAAAAAGTGAGCTTTTACAATACTGAATTTCCCTTCGGGGATGAATAAAGTATTTTTCATTTTTCATTTTCATTTCATTAAAGTAAAATACATTTGAAAAAGGGATAATAAATAAAAATGAACTGAATTATAATTTAGTAAAATAAAATATATTTTGAGTTGTGGTTTAAAAAATGATAAAATAAAAAAAACAAAAGAAAACTGTCCCAGACAAATTAGTGCACCTTGATCATGAACAGTGGGGCAAAATACCTGTCAACAGGCGCAGAAGTCTGAGCAATACAGAAAACTCTTGATTGCGGATAGTGTTTTTTGTTTTGTTTTGGGGTTTTTTGTATACTAGTAAGATCCCTGAGGGAAAATTAGGGCTCTGCATTTTACCCTTTCTCTGTACTGTTAGTACCAGAGAGCAGGGGGCTGCTACTTAAGGCGCCCAGGGAGTAGTTGGGGGGTTAGGGACCTTGCTCAGGGGTACACAGTGGTCCACCTGGGAGTTGTGTCAGTGACTTGAAACCGGGTCCTCCGCACCAAAGCCCACGACGCCACCACTACGTTACCCACTCCTTTTTTTTATGATGACAAAATTATTTTGTTGACTGGCTTTTATTTCATGACGATAACGAGACGGTGACAAGTTAAACGTGGCTCTCTGATGACTAAAACATGACGAGCCATGCGTGAGTTTTTTTTGCCGAGATGAAAACCTTAGTGGGTGGTCTGCCAGGCATTCAAAATGCAGGACATTTCTGTGCATTCTGCATTAATCTCTGTCACAAGCTTTAAAACAGCTGCATCCCGTCCTTGTTTGGTGACGCTGACCACTTGCCTGCACCGCACATCAGACCCCTGCACAGGTTCTACCGATCCGCTGGAATGATTACAAGGGCTGGGAAAAAACACACTGAAATATCGCAATATTTTCACATGCTGATATCATATCGATATGTAAAAATGTGGTATCGATCTATTTTATCGTACAAAAAAAAAGGACTGATGTTGTGATTGCTGCAAAATGTTGCTCAAAAAGATTTTCTGTAAGGAGCCCAATCACATTTGTTTACTATTATTTTATTTTATGTTAGTTTTTTTTTTTTGGGGGGGGGGGGGTCTGGTCTGTTTTTACTATCTCTGTTGAACCACAATCCAAAATCAATATCATTTTCATAAAATGTTTAGTATTACTTTTATTACTTTCAACTGATTTCACTGGCAGCTGATTTTATTCCGTCTATAATGGGAGGGTGCCCGAACTTTCAATCCCTACTGTCTAATCTAAGATTAATGACTGGCTTTTTACATTTTGTCATAAAGCAGCATAGCTCCATTTTTTTTACTAATAACTAATGCAGTTTCTTATTTTTTAAAAAGCCTGGAACGTAATTAGAAAAGACAGATTCAATGGAGAGATTCTCTTTTTGTTCATTGAAATGCCAGTCTTCATAGCCTTTATTCTTGAATCGAAAACAGGTCGAAGGTTGGATAAACACTATACTATTATATACCTGGTTCTCCTCTTCTTCCTCCTGGACAAAGCCTGGTGTTGGCTCTCCCTTATTGCCACAATCCAGTGTGCATTCTGTTTCCAAAACCCAAGGCCTGAGGGCAAAATATCAGTGTTTGCTCAAATGAACTAGCATTACCTCAAATTGAAGAAATTACAAACAACATGTTACATGTTAAACAAACATGTTGATGTTAAATACAATTGAAATTTGAACTGAAAATGTATATTTTCATCCCACGTGGTATTAAGTAATAGTGGATAATTAATCTTTTATTTCAACAGCCTAAGAAGGAAGAAAAGAAATGAGAAGTAATCTGATTAGTTCTAATTAGTTAGGGTGCCATAATATCATAATTAAAATTATTTATCAACTACATAATCTGAAAACTGACTTAATAGAAATGTAGTTAAATTATTATCTGTTTCTAGTAACATACCTGTAGTCCCAGACCCCTCCAGAAGCTTGTTGCCCTGGGAATCACAGAGGACGATATCCTCCTCTGTGGCCAGGTCCTGCTTCACCCTCTGTGCCATATCCTTTACATTGGCCTCCCGCTCATAGAAATCAATGTAAAGGGCATCTTCAATCTTCAGGGTCCCCCTCTCAACTGTCCCAATTGAAATGCACCTTTTGATAGAAACAGAAAGATTGGTGTCAAGAAGACAAAGACTGGGCAATTCAACCTGACAGATGGACAGACAAATGCAAGTGTTTACACCACCTCTGTCGCTCCTTGGCAAAGATAATGAACAAATTTCGGTTAGTAAGATAGTAAGGTTTTGTTTTGAAAAAACAAAAAAGAGCAAACCTGGTAAACCTCCTTTGCGACACGGTTGGCTGGGGTGGTGGCGGTTGCACGACTGCAGGCTGTGGAACAGGGCAAAGGACCTTCCTCTGAAATGGAATGGGCTGGGCTGCTGAGTTGGTGCTGTTGAAATGTTGCTTTGAACCGCGTCCCCAAACACCTCATAGCGGCCCCCCATTTGGATGTCCCCTATGTATCCTGCAGTGCTTGGCAGTAGGACCACGTCATCTTCAGAAACGAGGTAAATGCTTGATGGCATAAGCTGCAAAAGCAAACGTGACAGATTTCTTACATTGCTATAGATATTTCTGTGGGTTCTCTCAACACAGAAATGCAGAGAAAACAATCCCTGATGTCAGACTGTCAAGAACTGAGGATGAAAGGAGTGGAGGACACAGATGCAGGAGGCAGGCTCAACAGAAAAACTCAAAGGGCCTGATTTACAAAGACTCCAAATTGCGAGTCTAATGTCTTTGCCTCGCAAAAAAAATAGCGTGCGCTGTCATTTTAGCGTTTGCGGGTGATCTACAAAGATTACACGCGCAATCTGTAACAGGCGCAAACAGCAGGATTTAAATGAGGATTTAGCGTGCGCTCTCCCTGCGCCACGGAAAGTTCAGAAGAGTATGTGGTAAACGCAAAATGAAATTCATCCTGATAGAGATGTTAGTTTCAGAGATATAATGAGGCAAATAAAAAACAGAATATAAGATAAATATGAAGAGTTCATTTGCAAAAAAAGACAAACGGCATTTAGAAAAAATGGAGTTAACTGCTTTTGCAAATAAACTCTTCATTTACTTTTTGAATATTTTCAGCAAATCAAGCTCACGTGAAGTAGAGAGTTTTAATGATGTAAAATGGAGATAGGAGGTTTGTACCCAACAGCAACAAAAGCAGATAACTCCGTTTTTCCACAGTGATGTTTGTCTGTTTTTGCAAATGAACTCTTCATAATAACTATAAATAAAAATAATGCAGCAGGTTTCCCTGTGGATCGTAAGAAGAGGCCAGTTTAAGGACATGAATATGGACATGGATAAGGACATGGATAAGGACGTGGATAAGGACACGCTGTTGAAGATGATCTGATATTACGCACAGACTGCGCGCTCTTTGGCACAATGCCAGGCGAGGGACCTGTGTAATTGCCCCCCACCCCACGCAAAACTCAGTAAAAAAATAGTATCATTACTTTGTGCGTTACTGGTTATTTTCACTGAGTTTTCTGTGGGGTGGGGGCCAACTTCACGCAGGACAGCAACCTCAGAACAGCAGCAGCAGTCGCTGCGTGTGGAGGAGCAGGAGATGATTTTAATTTAAAAATATGAAATTGGCAAAAAGTAAAAGAAAATAAAAAGACATAAATAATATCAGCTTTAACTAGCATGATGCTGCAGCTGCAGATGTTCTGGTTCATGTCTAGAATAACCGTGTTTAACAGTGATGATTGTTATTTAAGTAAATAATGAAAACTTGACGTGTCGCCTGAACACATCATGAAAAATGATTCTGACCCGATGTCTGCAGTCCTGCAGCAGAACTGGTTCTGACCCGATGTCTGCAGTCCTGCAGCAGAACCGGTTCTGACCCGATGTCTGCAGTCCTGCAGCAGAATCGGTTCTGACCCGATGTCTGCAGTCCTGTGTGCAGCATTCTTTCAGCCATCAGTGCGTAAAGCTGCCAGTTATACCTGCTTTTCAGACGTGCTAAATTACACGCAATCTTTTGCCCCCGCTTTCCTTTGAACGGTTGATAGATCACATTACGCGTGTTAAACTGAGGTTTTGCATAATCTCCTCCCAATATTTTGCGCCTTCTGGCAGAAACGCCCAGTTTGCATATTCATCTGCAGCAGATGCTCAAAATGGACAGCGGCGCTATTTTGCCCCTTGACAGGCGCAAACCTCCTTTTGCCCTGCTTTGTAAATCAGCTCTGGCGGATTATTGCGTGCGTAATGAAGATAGCGCCTGTTTTAACACGCGCAAACCTTTCGTAAATCGGGCCCAAACAACTCAGGACATGACTATATATGTATATATATATATATATATATATATGTATATCAGCGTTTCCCCTACAAAGTTATTGGCGGGGCGGCCCGCCACACCTACATGAGGTCCCGCCCCCCTTAATTGCCACATCGCACCACCCATAGACGGGGACAGGTGACAGAGAAATCACACGATCTAATCACAGTATAAGTCTCTACCGTGCGGTTTGGTAAGAATGCTTAAATATGTCCACCATTGTTCCACGGCTGCTCTCAGCTCGTGCTACGACGGGATGTTGGCTGAGCATCAATGTTGTCGCCTTGACAATCATCTCTAAAATCTAGATTATTTAATGCTTTAGTCAAATCAGCAGCTTTTGAAATTCAGCTCTAAAATTTAGATGAGGCTATTTAAACTGCTAAAGTCAAATGAGCAACTTTTGATTTAAAGAAATGTATATTCAATAATAATGATCAAATAAAATCTCCACTTTCGGCCGCGCTGCTGGTTTTTCAGCGTCTCTGACCTCATCGCGCGCATTCCGTCATCTCACAACCTTCCTCGATAGTTTTTCCTGGAAGACTGGCAACTGATTCAAAGAATTTCACTGTATGAGGAAAATTTCCAAGTTCATGTTGCTGATAATCTGTGTGGAGGAGGCGGTGGATCTGCAGCTGCAGCTGATCGGTGAAAACATCATCCAGCAGTGGCACATTTTCTGCATCTGGAGTGACAGACGGAAAGTCTGCTGCTCTGCAGCACTTCTACATTTGGTGTGACAAAGAGGCTGGATGAAGCACTGCAGACAGCATCCTGTACATCCGATACAGCGTACGAGGGGGAGAAAGATTTTCGGAATCTTGTGCCTTTTTTGGTTAATTGGATTTGAGGGGGACACGGTGTTTGTTAGGGGGAGCACCCGGCCTAAAGCCAACCTAACCCCCCTCCTAAGGGACAAGAGATGTTGTGTTCCGTACGGGACATTCCTATTTAGATGAATATACGGGATGTACTGGCTAATAGGCTACGGGACATTTGCCAATACTAGCGTTTGTAGACGTGACCAAAATTGAAAAGTGTGTGAATGCTAGAAAGCCTGGGCGGAATAGCGTGTGGTTGCAGTGAAGTCCCCGCGAGATCGTGTATAACGGCCCGTTAGCTAGACTACTTGTGAAACCCCAAAGGAAAAGCGGCATCAGCCCTGATCCCACAGTTTCCCACAGTTAGGAAACATAAGAATAGTTGCCTGAATTTTCATTACTTAGCATGCGTTTCATTACGAAACGCAATATTACACAAATGGTAAGTGTTCTTGAACCTTAAGGAAAGAATAGCCTAATGGAATGAAACAAACTCATGACTTAGCCTACCTTAAATATTCTTCCAATGTTCTCAAGGGATACATCCACATCCCGCATATGGACGGTCCGTTGACCATGAAAAAGAGTGGCGGTATCCTGCATGGCTCTCAGCTCGCTCTGCTCCGCTCTTCTGCTGTGCTTTTGTTATGCTCCTAGTTCAATAGGCGCGCGCGCACTTATTTTTGGCGGCCGGTAGTGACTGTTTACCACTTCCTGTTCTTTAAAAATAATTACTTCTGCGAACAGAAAGCCTAATCTTATTATAAAAATGACGTTGGAACCTTATTACCAAGAAATTGAAAATATGATACGAGAGGACAAAACTTTTGAAGAGATATCCATCGCATTAACTTGCATGGGTTTACAGAGAGGTGCGTCAGTACCAAACATTAAAAAGTTTTGTTCCAGGTACAACCTGCGGAAAAATGGAGTGGTCACAAATGCACAGTTGGAGGTCGCAGTTGCAGAAGCTGTTCAAGAGGTAAGATAGGCTACATTAGAAATCGAAGTTGTTAATTTAATTCAGGCTTTACTTTTTTAAAAAAAAGTCTGGACCATCATTTTATAGATTGCACGTGAAGACATAATAAGATCCTAACATTTAAAAAAAATGTTATAATTTTTATTAGACGGGGCCGAGCTATGGTCAGAAGATGATGGCTGGCTATCTGGCAAGCAAAGGCATTCACGCATGTGAAGCGAGGGTTGCAGCAGCACTGCATGCTGTTCAGCCTCCATACCACGAGGAACGTCCTCAAGTAAGTTTACAGTAAAATATTTTTTTACCTGATAAAGAATAACATTTAAAGTACAGTTTACCAAGACACGGTTATCAGCAAGTGCAACAAGAGTGGGCTCGATGATCTGTTTTGTATTTATTTGGATTGATCACACTGTAGAATTTTGGACTTGTGTAGGCTACGGTCAGCTCAAGTCACTTCTGAACACTTGCTCTCACCTCAAAAATCTCACTGTCAAACTACAAACCTACAAGTCTTTAGAATATATCAATCTGTCTCCTTTCACAGGGATTAAGGAACCTCAACCCAGTGCCATACAATGCAGCGTACTTTGGCCAAAAACTTCATATGGACCAGAATGAAAAAATGGCTATGTATGGGGTCACATATGTTGTGGCCATAGATGGCTTTAGTGGCAAGATTGTTGGCCACTCAACAATGCCAATAAAAAATAACCTCATCATTTATGATGAAGTGTTTAGGTAAGTTTGTTAAATACAAATAGAATGAATTGGTCAAATGTTGAAAATGTATGTTGGATGCGCACTATGCATTACTGCTTAATGTCCTGATTAAATTTGCCAGGAAGAATTTTACTTTTGGGTTTACCTGGGAGGAGTTTTTTAATTTGTCAAATAATCAGAATGTTTTGTTTTTTCATGCCTCTCATGGGGTCTAATTCTGACATGACTGCCCCACACTTAATATCCCCCCCCTTTTACTGTTTAACAGGAGTGCAGCACTGGCATATGGTCTGTGGGATCAGCTGCGAGTTGACCATGGAGGGGAGTTTTACCTGTCGCTATTTGTCCAGCAAAAGCTTTCCCACCACAGGTTTAGCCAAGAAAGACCACCTTATCTACAGACTCAATCAACCAGGGTATTTGATAATCTTTCAGCCTCTACATATCACTTTTTCTCTTCAATATATTAAAGCAATATCACTTTTTTATATTGCTTTTATACAACAGTTCAACCACAATTATTGTAGGAGCCATATTGTTATGGCTTGCCCTATGGGCTTTATGCACAGCCCCCGTACTTCCTGAACTTAATACTGCACCTTTATTTCCTGTCTTGCTTGATATAAAGAACTGATTAATCCAGGTGTGTCTGACCTAGGCAAATGGTAAGACACACCTGGATTAATCAGGTCATCCAATCATGTAAGACAGGAAATAAAGGTGCAGTATTAAGTTCAGGAAGTATTGGAGCAGTGCATAAAGCCTGTGATGTCATCTGTGGATGTGGTAGCATCTGGCTTGTGAGTGGCACTTTGGGTGTGGAGGTTTCATTAGTTTGAGTGTATGCAGTAGGGTTGTCACAAAACTAAAATTTCAAACTCAATATTAAAATCTAAAAAATATTCAATACTCAATACCATTTTCAAGAATACAGGGGATAAAAAAAAACCTGAAAAGCATAAGAAGTATTTGTATGAACTTGAAATCTCTTTTGTTATGCTAGTTGAATAAATGTGCAAATAAATGCAAAAAATATACCCAAATATAATGCAATTTGACAATATTTTAAGGCTGTCTGAGGTATTATTTTTTGAATATGTAAAACATCCAAAAATCTAAAAGTAAAAATAAAAAATAAAAAAAAAACAGTTTTGGTGTTGACTTTGTGCAAACTATAACAATAATAATGATAATAATAACAATAATAATAATAATATCAACAATGACGCCATTTTTGGTTTGAGGTAAACTCACAAAAAATAATTAGAACAATATTTTGATGTATTAAACTATACAAGTAGACAGCAACCAGCTGTGAACTGGACAACAGTACTTGTTCGCTCATTCATCTTAAAAGTATTGGTGAAATGAAATCTTTTCTGCTGCAGATTATAGAGACCCACTCCCGCTGCCTCCCTCACCCGCATTATATACCCGCGATCAGTGGTGTAGTCTAGTTGATTCTAGTCGGTATACTGTGGCTGTCCCCCCCCCCCCGTTAAAAAAAAAGACAAAACAATATATCTTATATCGTATATACAAAATACAAAAATATTTTGAGATAGGATGAAATTTAAAAAACATGAAAATGTCATACATTCTGGATTCATTACAAATCCACTGAAATATTGCAGGCCCTTATTGTTTTAATATTGCTGATTATGGCATACAGCTTAAGAAAACTCAAATATCCTATCTCAAAATATTAGAATATCATGAATTCTAATTTTCTGAGACAGTCCTGTATGTTGCTAAAACCCATGTACTGCACTCACGCAGAACAGTTCATACAGTATTCACCTTTTGTCTTCTCTTTGACTCATCACTGACCCTCCTCATCATCACGTTCTCATCTCACCTGCTCTTATCTCATTATTTGCTCTTTTTTTCTTCCTAATTCCTTCTCTCCTATTTGTTCTCATCACTTGTTCTCCTTTTCTCCTCCTCATTTGTTTTCTCCTCCTCATTCGTTCTCATTTTCTCCTCATTTATTCATTTATAGGTTTCATAAATCAGAAACTGTTAATGAAAAGTCTATGTGTTGTAGTTTTTACACAGGACCGAGTTAAATGTTGTCAGTACAAAATTATTTGAGTGGAATTGCCCTTTAAGCCTCAATCGAAACAGAAGCTGGAAAGGAGTTGCTGCTAACTTCAGCCTCGTTTTTTATGTTGGGGGGTTTCATGTTGACTTTTTCATATTGTTTTTAAGGAGAAAAAAAGAGTCAACACTGTGATATCTACCTTTGACTTTCCTGCTGAAAAGCTGAGGATGTATCTGCTGCTTTCTCTCATATTTTCTGTCCATCTCCGCTCTCATCATCTGCTTTAATTTTCCTGCTGTTCTCCTCTGCACATGCGCACACGGAGCTGACAAACTTACTTTAGCTTCGTCTGACAGTCGATGGGGGGCAATCCAACTTGGACTTCACACACACACACTCACGCACACACCACACCAACGGGAGCTAGGCTAAACCGTCGCATGTTTATGGTGCGTTCAAGTGCTGGTAGAAAGCTGGGTCATTTGGTCTTTCATCTGATTTTTTTCAGGAAAAGGTGGTTAAACAGTAAATTCATACCCGGGGCGAGACTCAAAACATCCGGGGCTGAAGCCGCGGGAAAATCGGCTGGCGATGCCGCTGCCCACGCCTGTTTCAAACTCCCTCACCTGACTCTCGCTCCAGGCTGCCAGGTCCAGCTCTCATCTACAACGCACGTGCACGCATTGTACATGTGACGCACGTCTTCTCAGCTGAGCAGCGTTGGCGGATCGTGTCGCTGTTCTTCACTGCTTCGTTAAGGCTGGTTTTTACCGTAGGACACAAACTCAGCAGTTAACGTGAGCTTCAGGCTTGACAGTTCAGATGTGCCACTTCCTCACACAGAAAATGGGGGATTTCTGAACGGGAAAGTTATGCAACAAAAACATGCTGACACGTATCTGTGCGCATTTTTCAGTGGTTATACGGTAATTTGGGACTTTTTCTAGTGAGTATACGGCGTATACCTGCGTATCACGTAGACTACACCACTGCCCGCGATCATACACAGACGGCGAGAAATGTGAATATTATCCGATGAAATTAGAGAGACACATAAATGTTAATACACGTATTCCTGAAATAAGGTCCAGGTTGGGAAATACGGACTAGCAGTGACGCTAACCGTGACCAATAACAATGCGTAGCTACATGATTAACGGCAGCTTTTAGTAACTAATCTGTGGGAATTCTTCATAAAGGCCAGGATGTCGGTCCTTATAATGTTTCGCCAGGTTTGCTGTGCTGCTGGACTTCGTTGAGAACCACTTTGACGCACTATTTGCACACAGGCCTCTTTCGGTTTTCCTATTTTGTCTGCTGCATGTGAAATACTTCCAAACAAGACTTTTTCCTTTTTCATTTTCTAATAAGACTGCCTGGCCTGGACTTCCAGCAGCAGAAACATGAGCTGTCTGTCAGGATCTCTGCCTGCCTGTCGGTCAGCCGCTATACCTGCCGGCTGCTGCCTGTCGAGTGCGCGCACTGCAGTATCGATACCATGGCAAATTAGTATTGTATCCAGATACGGCGTTTCAGTATCAATACTTTTTGACAACCCTAGTATGCAGGTGCATGCGGACAACCCCGATCTTGTGTGGGGTGAGCACGGCTGAGCTACTTTTTTGTTGATTGTTAAGAGGAAATGCCATTGCACGGTGACAAGAAATGCATCAAAGAAGTTGGTGTTGTTTTCTAAACCTGTGAAATGGAGAATGCAATCCACAGTGAGTAATGATATGACAAGTCTTCTTACCGGACCTGTAATCGTTACATTCCTAGTCACATTTCACTGACAGTGTTGTCTCTCTGATCATGTAGCCTACCTTGGCTACTTGGCCACAGGGATCTCCCCTCTCTTTGGCTGTTTATTGAATCACACCTGAGCCCTCATTGCATACCTGCTACACACAGAAATTACAAATAAAAGGTGTAACTTCATTCAATGAGTAATAATCATGACAAAAGCAGAAATTCATATGGCTTACCTTGAAGTAAGATCATTACCAGGCAACAGTGACATCTGGCTGCATAATGGTTTTGCTCAATTCACTGCATTCCAATTGGAATTTATTGGCAACATACTTATGTATTTCCACTTGTATCAACAGAATAACGTTGATGACCAGAAAATAGCTGTGTTAAAGAGCCCTGTTTTAATGAGGTGTATACAGACATTACATCCTTCATCTATGAAGTGCATAGCCAACATTATCACATTATCCTCAAGCTTAATGCTAAAACAATGTCATTTAGGAAAGAGAGAACATTAAAGTTGAAAATAGGATATTTCATGATGTATACAATATACAAACAGTTAAGTTGGTAAGTTGTTTTTTTTATACTTTTTAAAATCGATATGAATAGTATCTGGGTTAAACAATTGTAACATGAAGTATATAGTGACTTCCACAGTCACTGGAGAGGCAGGGGATGAGTCCCATCTATTTGTATGATGTGCCGTTCGCTTCCTTAATAATCACGCAAGGCTTGGCTGCGTTTCTTGCTTTTATTTGCGTACTTTGTGGCTCACAGGATGCGGGAAAAACTTCATAGCACACTTAAACATAGCGCCCACAAGCTTTGTGCAGCGGTCAACAAAAAATTATGGCTACCCAGCCCTCCTCTCTCTGACAAAAGCACCTGTGTGTCTGTGGCAACTGTTTTGACAGCTCGGCCTGTCACTGATTATCACCTTGTGACCCATGTTAGCCATCACCATGACAACCAAAATTAAACTTATTATCAACCCCTTGATCAAAAACCAAAACAATATTTGGGGCTCCTACAAAGTATTATAGTCAATATTGCAGAAATGCATACAATTCAATCAAGGATGAAAACCACACTGATGCACATTAACCCACTCTGGAAACTTCCTACTCGACTTGAAGCTCCATGACGATTGTACACATATGTAATTAAATTCTAAAAAGTGGGTTAGGTTTGTCAAGCATCAGTCATTTTCTGTACCCCTTGTGGGGTTCAGGGTTGCTGGAATCTATCCCAGCTATTATCAGGTGAGAGGCAGGTACATCCTGGACAGATCGCCAGTGTGTCGCAGGGGTTAGGTTTGTTTTGACCCTTATGTGTTCTGTGATGAGCAGTATTTAAAAAGAAAAAAAAAAAATTATTCAGACATACATTAAGCTTGTTAAAGTACAGACGGAATTGCCAATTACATTAGATAACAAAGTTGAGTTTGAAGAGACTCTTCATTATTTCTGTGATTAATCAAATACATACAACTCTGCATCTGTTATTACCAGGTTTAATGATAAGTAGTTTTATAAACTCTGTACAATGTAGATTAATGACAATGGGAATAGATTTTACTGATTTAGTGGTGATTTACAACTGTATAGTCAGTTATGTTTCAATGCTTGGAAATCATGATATTTCAGAGGCATCAATGGCATGTGAGCCACTGGTGAGCTGACCTACATGTAGTAGATGTAAAATAATTGCTGTATGGGTGAAAAAAAAAGGTCTCCAAAATCATCCCCTTTTAAGGCATTTGAATTACTTGAAAATTCTCCAAAAGGAAGATGATGTTGGTCTCATGAACAATTTGGGTCTTTCATCTTACTTTTTAATATTAGGTCTTTAATTTGTTTATCTAATCTAATACACTTTTTAAAGAAATATTTGTCTTTTGCAGAATCACAAGATTGAACGAGTGTGGCCCGAAGTAAACAACAGGGTGACTTATCCGCTGAAAGCAGCATTGGTCCACCTCACTGGATTTTGAGGACATGGCAGTAAAATACTGCATTTCCAACCTAACCTGCCAGGTTGCCAGCATCGGACTTCAGCGGTTTGTGAATGCTTGGAATTGCCACACCGTTCAAGGTTATTAGATGCACTTGTTCTGTTGTGGATAAAATGTTTTCCCAAGAAAAGGACGAGAAAGGCTTGGTAGGGTCTGGTGATAGAAGGTCAACACCTTCAGGATTTATTATCAATATAGAGTGACAGAGTACATCCTAGACAGAGGTAGAAGACCCCGTTTTACGCCTGACGTCAATCTTTTATAGAGCAGAGATAAAGGCTCGGATTAGATCAAAACCATATAAGACAACTAACTAAACATAGACACACTATTGCCCATATCAGATTTAAATGTTATGGCTATAATAATAGTATCTTAAGCCCTTCTGACTCTGGTAAACAACCCTGCTTCCCTGTCACTTATAAGTGACAGGGACTGTTAATATTGTAGTTTATAATGATTGGGAAATTCACCACAGTACTATTTTCTCTACAGCTCTTCAATGGATTTAACCTGGGGATTTCTTAAAAATTCCCAACACATTGGGCCTCAATCACCAACGGGGAAAAATTTTGTTCATAAATCACACTTAGGAACTTTTTACAGAAAATGTGGCATTCACCAAAGTCTATCTTGAATTTGTTCTTGGGTAAGAACAAATATGAACACTCGGGAGGACTTGTAGAGCATCTGAGTGCCGACACATTGGAACAAAATCAGCGTCTGTGAAGTTTTCTGCTGTTCAGGGGTCTCATTTATGAAGCTTGCTTTGCACAAAACAGGGCCTGATAGTGGCATAAGCGATTTTCCACGCAGTGTCTGATTTATAAAAACAAACCTGACGGGAGAGCGTGCGCCCCTGTACGCAAACCCTGAACCTTGCAAACACTTTAGAGACGGGGAAACTGGCGGCGCCGCTGGTGAGATGATTAACTTAAGCCACGTTCATGCATTTAGCCATCATATCACTGTACACCGTCGTTCCACCGTCTGTTCCTGGACTGAGCTAGCCTCCTTTAAGAGAGCTGTATATCTTCAATTATATAGCGATTGCACTTAGGCTACTTATTAGGTGTAGCAACAGCCGTTGTGCCCAGTTTCTGAGTAAACTTAAATACTGCAGTGACACTCCTGCATTATGCTTCACAATGGATGTGCTGCACTGCTGGACGATATGGCAAGAGGAGGATTTTAGAGACCAGAGATTCCTAGATTTCATAGGGTCGCCAGACCATTGTAATTATGTAAACTAAATAAATTCAGAATTTTTATTAGAACTCTCAAAATAAATCTGCTAATGCAGGGATATCATATAAACGTATTTTTTTAAGAAATAAATTATAACCTTTTAATTTAAAAAAAATCACAATCTCCCAATATCTTGGTCATTTAAGTTTTTTTTTTTTCGTCATGCTTTCTTACAGCTGTGCACATTATCCACCGATCACGTTTTCTTCCTAATTCATGAAGACAGTTTTCCAGCCTCACATGTAGAGATGCTGCAGAATGATCCGATAGGCTATATCACAGTATATCCCAGGCCTTAAAGCTCAGCTGTCGCGGGAATCACAAACACCAACGTCTGGTATCTTGGGTGTCGTAGCTCAAAAGTTTGGAAACTCTTAGATCTATGTGTTGAAGTGGACCCGACCGACCTACCGGAACCGTTTAATTCCCGTGCGAAGCTGTTGGCCACAACAAGCTCTGTGGAGCAAGTCATCGGTGTTTGGATGAATGAAGTACCGCTGACGTCATTCACCGCTGTAGCAACGCGCAGTCACTTCTGTTAATCAGATTCCACTGTGAAGTGCAAATAAAAAATTTTTATGAGCCTCCTAGCCAACAAGCAATTTGAATTAAAGCAACCTTTACCGATCTTGCATTTCAGAAAGCACGGCAAGATTATTTGAATATAAACAGTCCCGCCTCACTCCTAAGACACACCCCCCATTCCCTCCACCTCCCAATGCAGAATCAACGGTCTGACAGGCAGGTCCGTTGGACAATCCTAGAGGTGCACCCCACTTCAAGGATTGGTTGGAGTTTTCATTGAATATTTAGAGATTGGAATAATATTTTATTTTGATTAATGGTGGGTCTGTCTTGTATTTTAGAGTTCCATTACCTCATTCATAGCATTTTACCCTGTTAGAAAAATAGTGTAAGAATGCAACATCGGTAAGGGTTGCTTTAAATCTCCGTAAATTTGCATTGTCTTGTCTTCTTAGTTGCCACGATTTAGCTTTAGTTAGCCTGCCACAGATTCTGCTGGCTTATTTATATGCAGAAATATCCATAAGGTGCTTTGCAAAGTAGAGCCAGCTGGTCCGTCGTTTCAACTTACAAGAGATTGGTATTCACCACTCTAAGAGGAAAGATCCAAATATTTCCACAGTTTACAAAAACGGTCATGAATCTGATGGAGGGTTTTGTGAAAATCTTCTTAAGTAGCTACAACTTAAGAACATTGGTAAGAAGCTGTTGGTCAATGAGGACCTGCTACCACTTGCCCAAACCCTTTCTATACTTTGCAGATCTATCTTCCCTTGCACAAGTCAAAGAATTGCTATTTGTTACAGAGAAACTAAATTGATTGTCCAAGAAAAATTGAATCCTTGTGTTTTGGTAAAATTTTTACAGTCTGTCATAGTGTGCCAAAGCATTTTCTTCTCCTAAGTTTAACAACCCTGCTTTTAAATTTGAGATAGCATCCTGTCAAAAATTATTTAGGTTGAAATACCTTCTCTCATGATTTTGCAAGTTTGTGTCTTTCTTAAAAAGCTATGGTCAAAATAAATTTCTATGAAACATAAAAATTGTCATTATATTGCTGCAGGCAAAGGGATTCCAAATGTCTTGGCTGCCAGAGGCTGTCAAGTGAAGATTCCTGTGGAACTTCTGCCAGGACCAACAGAAGCTGCGGACCTCTATCAAAATGAATGGGGGTCAAATCTTACCAGAGTGTCGACATTTGGAACCAATCCATTCCAAACCCTTGAAGAACAGCAAAATGCTGAAAGACTGTTCAATGAAAGGCATCCTAATTTAACACACTTGTTTGACTGTGTTGTCAACAGACAGGCTGGGCCTTTTTATGAGGCTGTGATGGATATTGTTGCTGTATCACTCAGGCAGTGAGAAGTACGCCTAGTTCTGAGTCATTGTGTACTGCTGAGACTCCCTTGAGCAAGGCATGAACCTCAAAACTGCCCTGGCGTGCTCGCTGCGGTCCCCTTAATATGAGAGCTCTCCATTGCATCCACACAATTCTCTTTGTGCATGTGTGTGTGTGTGATCATGTGTTTTGTATTAAATTTCTGCTGTTGCTGGTTTTTTCACATTCAAAATTTTTCTTAAGTTTTTATGTGAGTTGTTCTAAAGCCATTTTTTCTTGTACTGATTTTTTTTTTATCTGAACCATTATTTGTTTGATTAAAGAAGTATAAAAATCCCTCTGGAAAATCCCTGGGTTGTGTTCACTTATGAGGGTAACTTTAATTGTTTATGCATCAGGTGGTAAAATAGCATAGCTGTGGTGGGTATCATTTCAAAACTGAAATCTTTAAATGCGCATTCTTTTTTCATTGGTCCTTGGGCTAGCATAAAGTCCATGAAAAAGACCCATTTCGACTGTCTATGCTTCAGGGGTCTGTGTGGCCGTCTTTGATTTCATAGCTCTTAAGTGGAGCATCCAACTTCCTGAAGCTCCCTGCCATTCACGAGTTATATTTAGGAGCTCCACAAGTTTTAAGTTTAAAAACATGATTTATTTTCTACTTGTGAACAAGTCTTTTGTCCATAAATTGACTATCCCCTTACATGGCTGTGGGCAAGATATTAGTGTTGAATAATTATTAGATTGATGATCCTTCAGATTTGGCTTTACCCCAAAAGGAAATAGAAAAGATTTTTGAGTTGATCCATACTCAAACACACCAAAAGAAGGTCTGTTGTTGATGGGTACAAAAACAATGAATTTACTGCAGCCAGAATACAACATGTAAAAACATTTTTAAAGTTTATATAGACTGTTGTGTACCAAAGTTCACAGACAAAAATGTGTCATGAATAGAATTGCATGGAGGAATACGATGTAGTACTTGATCAAACTTAAGCTTGTTGATCTATACTATATCACAGAGCAACACTGGTGAAATGGGCCACAGCAGGAGGAGACAGTGTCTACGTTTATTCTTCACCTGATGGCAGCAATGGAATCAGATGGAGAGGCTCCTGTTCAACATACGAGGGCATTGGGAGTTCTGGGGAGTTTTATTTTGGGAAAATTGTGATGAATTAAAATCTATTTCGAAAAGTAGACTACTAGAATAAAACAAACAAACAAACAAACAGAAAAAATAAAATAAAATGTCAAACGGACATATTCAAAAAGGGGTGGGCAGAAGTAAAAACTTGTTAGGCCCCACCCCTTTGCCATTAATCATAGTACTAATAGGCTTCCTTTTAATAGTTAGATGTAACTCAACCTATTACTGCATCTCTCTACATATACATAAACATGTGTACACAGACACATGCATACATGTAAACACAACCACATATAAACATACATGACTCCATGTACATACACATACACATACATACCTACTGTATACAGACAATTGTAGCATACATCATAATATACATACACCTTTATATAATCTGGATATTTGTTTTAATATTAATCATTATTATTACAAGGTGCACTTAGTAAACCATTGCTTAATGATCCCTTCTGCAATGCTATACCTAGTGAATATGTTTTTATACAGCTTTTTAAAGTGCATTATATTTGGACATTGCTTCAACTCCTTTGCAAGTCCATTCCCTAACTTAACCCCCTGTACTGAAACACAATGTTGAAACCCTCAAAGTTGTTTGCACCCGGGAACTTTTTGAATTGTCCCTTTCTCTAAGATTTTGAACCCCTGTGTTTTCCCAAAAAGTTAATGAGCCGTGTGTGGCTACTTGAATTCTGTGCATTGATTCATGTTGTCTCTCCTTTTACCACTAGGCCTGGTATCTATGGTGCAATAATGAAATGAAAAAAATTAGACTCAATGCGTAAACTTTGTAGCTATGCTGATTATTGTAGGTGCACAAAGCAGGAATAACTCTAGCATCCAATATTGCGTATAGATGATAAGCTCATGTGCTATGACCAGAAAACAAGCATATTGAACCTCTTTCTATATCCTTAGCATTGTGAATGAGGCTTTCCCTATTATAACCTCAGTCAGACATTAAGTTTAGTGTGCCCCTGACTGTTGAAGTAAGAGTGAGCACCATAGTGAAACTAAGGGCCGGATTTATCAAGATCCAAATTTGCGTGTATTTGCCCAGGTAATCTGGAATTTTGGCTGAACCACGGTTTGCAAGTGATTTACCAAGAATGAAGGCGAAAACGTGTTGGAAACGCCCAATGAGGTTTTGCTTGTTTCTAGGTTTGCAGAGAGGCGAATTGCGAGACATGACAGCGCAAAAGGAAATATGACGCCAGTCGCCATGAGGATGGAGATATTAGGACGGACAGAATAAACGAAAATAATTGATAAATATAAAAAAATCTGGCTGTCCCTGGAACAGACTGCAAGATGCTTAAAGTGTCTCCAAAGGCCCTAAAATATCATCACAGGACCTACAGCAAGCCCTGGTTAATGCTGGTTTGAAAGTACATGCCCTGTAATGACAAAGAGACTTCATTTACACAAAGGCAAGACTGAAGTTAACCAGACATACAGACAAAGGCCAGGACTTCTGGAATAACATTCTTTGGATGACTAGTTCAAAATATGTACAGTAACTATTTGGACATCAGAGCACAAGGTGGAAATGGCAAATCAGGAAGCAAACAAACAAACAAACTCATACCAACTTGGAAAAATGATAGTGGGAGTGCCATGGTTCGGGCTGCTTGGCTGCAGCAGAACCTGGAAGGCAGCTTACAGTAACAGAATCCAACATGAATTCTACTGTGTGTACTTAAGGAGCATGAGAGAGATACATGTAAGAAAATAAAGGTTGAGGTGGAACTGGACCCTGCAACATGACATGCCTCAAAACATGTCAGGAAATCCACCAAGGACTAAGAAATGGATTTCTGGAGTGGCCAAGTCAAAGGCTACATCTATCCAATGGAGATGCTCCTTTGCTAATTTGGAGCAAACTGTTCATGCAAGAAACCCCTCAAACATCTTACAGGTGGACAATTCTATGTCGAGCATTGGGGCCAACTTTGTTTCAACCGATATCAGACACTGGTAGATGGCTACAGGAAGTGTGTCACTGCGGTTATTGGGTAACACTAGCTGTTAAGGGGTTGGGTGTCCTAATGTCTTCCTCAATTAGAATAAGCACTTAGATATGATCAAACTATACATAAGATCTTAAATGTCTTTTCTTCAGTTTTCCTTGCTTATCTGCATTGTTTTAATCTCCCAGTATTGTCAAAGTTGAGATTAAATATCTACATGTTCAAAACTGTTACAAAAAATGCACAGGTTTTAACAGAGTGGTCTAACTTTTTCACATTTGCGGTGAAGTTTATATGTGAACGTATTTAACCATGTACACTGGACAACATTGACAATAATGGGGAACTAAAGTTACCACACTGACCTGTATTGCTCACTTCAAGGGATACTCCATCTGGTGGTGTAAACAAGTAACTACAACTCAAAAAACTAAAATCCTCACAAGCATATTTCTAATTTTAAATGTGTCATTTTCTCAAATAGCATAACCTGTATGATTACATGTGTGTGTGTCTGTCTGTCTATCTGTCTATCTACAGTATCTGTCTATCTTGAGCTTTACAATCAGAGCCCCTGAGCTTTGGAACTTGTTGCCAGAAACATTTTTTCTTAAGAAGCCAAAAGAACGCTCTTAAGAAGACCTTAAATCTTTTTAACTGCATCTGGGAAACCCTTGTTGTGCCCAAAAGAGACTGCCCTCGTCGGGGCGGCGCGTAAGCGCAGCGCGCATGCACGCTTGTCGTGGACCCCCCCCCCCAGCCATCGACACATGAAAGAAATAAGCCCATGAATTGGGGGTGATTGATGGCCACTTGACCGCACGGTGACACCTGCTGGTCATTTTAAATACCTATGTTGAGTGTGCCTTTACACGTCTTGTGTGTTTTGCCGCTGATAAACGTCTTCCACTCATGATAGCTCACTTCCGTGTAAACCCTGTGAGAATACAACAGACAATTATCTTCACGCCTTGTGGTCTTGTCCACCTGTCCAGAG
>JALJCO010002228.1:0-11456 GCA_023101725.1 Atherinomorus stipes | reverse complement strand
CGCCTTATAGTGCAGAAAATACGGTAGTTAAATGGTTGTTGCACTCATTTAAACTGTCTTAAAGGAGTTTTACGTTCTTGTAAGCATTCATGTAAGACTTACTGTAACAATGGCGTATAAAAGAGCATGTAAACTTACCTTTGGAAGCGCAACGGTGATGTCGCTGTTTATTTTACGGAAGATGTGCAGATGTTGCACCCAGCCACAGCAAAATTGCTTACAACTCTCCAAATTTGTGGCTCCTGAATTGCTGCATTTTGTCATAGTTTACACCGAATGCCAAATAACTTATATCCATGTGAGTACACGGTGGGAGTGTATCCAAGTCATTGCTCCGTCTTGCCTGGGGCAGCTGGCAGTGTGGATCGATATGCAAATATCTCTCCCTGGGGGTTGCGACCAGCTTGTACCTGCAGGTACCAGCCTTTTCTTGTTCTGTTTCATAAGAAAGCTTCTGAGATAAAATAAATCAATATACTGTCGCAGTTAGCCTCATGTGTCTAGCTCTTCTCCCAGTGTATTTTGCCTAAGTTACTATGTGGCAACCTATAGCTCCCTCTCAAACATGGCAGACTGGTGCGTTTTAGTGCGGACGTGTCATACCATGTGATTCATGCCGGGAGGACGTCTTTGCACGAGCTCTACTAATGGAGTTCGGCTAAGACCCGAGCTCCCTAGCTGTCCATAAGAGTCCACAAATCTTGCCAATATTCCTCCATACCACCTAAATCCAAAGTGTCCTGCCACAATAGCGCCCATAATTTCCTCGAAACAACATCATTTACTATATTTTAGAGCCTAAACAGTAGCACATCTTACTTCCGCAAAGTATATGCGCGTTCGTGAAACTACGGAAGCCTTGGCATTCAGAGCTCACTCTGCCGATAATGCAAGCGTAGAAGAAGAAATTTTCTGTTTACATTCTGCCAAGAGTGCCAGAGCTGCAGACAAACCAAGACAAACACAAGAGGGGTTGGATATTGATTTAAAACAAAGAAAGACAGAAAAAGAGAACGCACGATTTCGTCTGCTGCGGCTGCCATAGTTTCGTGAACACGCATATTCACGCTTTATGAAAGCAAGATGTACTACTGTTTAGGCTCTAAAAATATACTAGATTATGTTGTCCCAAATAAATTATGGATGCTACCCACTCAGAACACTTGGATTACATTGGACGAGCAATATGGAGGAATATTGACAATTTTTAGTGGACTTTTATGGGACCTTTTTGGCTCAGGTCCCAGCGAACTCCATTACATGAAAGTTGTGGGAAAACAATAAGCCTTCCTGATCGCCGGCTGCATTTGAGATATTAAAAAAAGTGCTCCAGAGTCGTGCTCACTATGAGTGGTAAGTGTAAAATAAAGTTACATCATTCTGTGTGTGTACTGTTCCTTTAAACGTCTCTCATCACTTATTCTACAAAGAGTAAAAACTCATGTCAGCTGACCCACAGAGAGCTGAAGAGAGAAACTGGCTCTTAACTGACTCGTAGGGATGTAAAGATTCTTCAAGAATCAGTTTAAAATCAGTTCAAACTGGTTCAAATGTCAGTCGATGTCAATTCATAGGGCTTGTAAGGAACTCCTAAATGTACTACTGACTTTCCCCTTCTGACTGAGTCGTTGCGGCCGCCACAGGTACGTTATTAGCACCTCGCCTTCAAAATGCAGAGAATTAGCTAAATGTTTTTCATGGACAACATCAATATTTCCTAACTGAAGCTGCATCACCACCTCCAGCAGCGGTCTGCTGCGGCCATCTGCTCTCCACGTGAACAGCATGCAGAGAGGCTTCTGGTGTGAGCCGGCCGCACTGCGAGGTCGGAACGAAAACACAGTGCATCTAGAATGTGGCGCACACACACCTGATGTAATTCAGCAAGAAGACTTTAAGGATATCATAAACTTCATAAATGAGGAGGATAAAGTGTTTTTATCAGCTGGGTTCTGTTCATTTAATCAAAACACCTACAATCCCAAAATCCACGTCTCTAAATGAGAAAACGCAAAATACGGATTTTTAATATGACATGAGTGATAACTTAGTAGTAGTCGTAGAAAATTACCATGTCAACTTCACAGATTAATCTCGGTGTATAAGCACATTAATGTTGACATCCCTAATATTATTATTTATTTTAGTCTATTTGTTTTACTTGGGACCCCAAAGTTTGGGAAATGCTGGTGTAGGTTATCATTAGGCCTGCACGATTTTGTCAAAAAACCTAAATGCAATTTTTCTGACAAATATTGCCATTTCGATTCGATTTGCGATTTTTACATTTATACTTTTAAATGCATAAAACTAAAATTGTCAATTAAAGAAGTCATTACTTTTTTAACAACCTACTTTAAAAACTATTTGTGCCCAGCATCCTCTTCTGGCTTCTGTCTGCTGATGTCGAACCTGAGAAATCTCTAATAAAAACTACACAGTGATCGAGGTTGTTCTGAATGTTTTGTGATTACTACAGAAGTGATTAATTATAGTTACATTTTGGAGGAAGGAATTAGCAATGCATTTAAAAGCGGAGTTTCAGTTTTGAAAAAAAAAATTACTTGGAAAAGGAATTATTCCGTTACTTTTTAATATTCCCATTGGCTTAAAATCAATTGCAAGAATTTAATCCAATGTAAAAAAAGTGAATATCAGATCGCACTAATGAAATGAAATGAAAACTTAATACAGAATAAATAAAATCTGTGAATTTTGGACAGTCAATTTATGGATGTCTGAGAGGAGTTTCAGCTCTGTGTTTCAGCTCTGCAGCCCAACATGTAGAAATACATAGTTTCAATAAACATTTTTACGTTGTTCATGTCTTTCATCTCTGAGGGAAAACTCTCGTTTGAGATTCCAGTTTATAATTTTCTTGTTTTCTCTGGAGTCACCAAGCCCCCGCGTCTCTCTAAGTGTGTGCGTGTGTGTGTGTGTGGTGCCTGTGTTTGTGTGGTTGTGTGCACCTGCGCATGTCGAGTCGTGCTTGCTAACAGTTCATCTTTATCAGCCATCATCATCACTTGTTTGTCGCTGTTTTATTAAGTGGATCATACGCGTGCGTGTATGTCAAGTTGGTGACGTCGCCACCGCCGCTGCCCTGCAGAGGCTCCACACGAACATCTTGCAACCTGCAGTGCAGCTGGTCTGAACAGTTATCACGAGGACCGCAACTCGAGAGCTCACCTGGAGTGTCCAGGTGTAACCAGATCCCTCCGCCTCCTCTAGTGCTGTTTCTTTTAATGCCATTATTCTATCACCGTTACCAACTGCTCCTCTCCCGCTACCAAAGTTCCCTCAGCCATTTTTATGTAGATAATCAGTCACCATGAAAATATTTAGCTCACAGCGCAACGTGAGGTACACGTGCAGTGTTTGTTGTTAGTTGCTGACTGCAGCCGGTGTAGTGCATTAGCCTGGTATACCAGCCTGACTAACACCATGTATGAGATACAAGGCAAGTCAGTCTGGGTTCCCTCCATTGGGAAATGATTTCCACTCCGGTAAAAAAAAAAATTGACTGGACCAATCACAGCGCAGCAGTAGAATTATTAACAAGAACGTAAAACTCCTCCGACGTCTCCACCGCTGTTTCTGCTCTGTGTTGGTGCGTAACTAACAGCTTCCGGGTCATAGTCACATGACGTGCGACACAAACACTTTCTCATATTAGTAGTTCAGCAATAAACAATGCTGACATGTATCAGAGTATTTATAATAATAAAACCAAACGTTCTATGTAAATGTACACAAGAAAATTACATCAAATAGAGAGAAAACAACGTGTAAATGCTGACATCCGGCGTCGCCATAGCAACAGAGTGCCGAACAGGTGGCTTTCAGTCACGTGACCCGAACGCCGCGCGGAATGCAGACAAGTGTATCTATCTGCGGCTTGCAACCCAGTGGGCGTGTCCTATAAAGGGCGTGTCCTATAGTGGGCGTGTCGCATTGTGGGTGGGTCTGGTTAGGTTTAGGGGAAGGGTCAGGGGTAGGGCTAGATTTTACCGTCCTCACATTGGCCTGGTGGGCGTGTCGTCGAGTAACGTCACACTACGACACGCCCACTCTATGACATGCCCCTGTCTTGCGAGCCGCAGATAGACCCTTCTCAATGCAGACGGAGGGCAAGAAGTGTTTTCCTCCGGTTCAAAACACAGCGAAATGAATGACAGCGAGTACGCTGGGGCTTTGAATGGGCTGGTCCAGACACCATATTGCCAAAAAATATATTTATACATAAGATATGACCCATGAAGTCTAAATAAACCAGACTGGTCTTATCATCTTGTAGATTTATCGGCCGTGAGGCGATGACATCACAAACCATCTCGCTGTTCACAAAGCAACGCTCATAACTTTACTTCTGGGCATCCGATCTAAAAAAATTACAACTATAGGGGGGCCAGGTGTCCAAAATAAATAAGTTAACGTAGTTTGGACGCATCGGTCTCCTACATGAGGCTGAGCTGCCTTTCCAATATCGCTTTCACTCCCTAAGAGGGATTTTCCACACTGTTGCGGCGTTAACTTGTGTGTGAGCAGTGGAGGATGTGTGAGGCTCTGCCACCATCACACACGAGGACCATCAGCTGTTTTGTTTTTTTTTTTAACCATAAAATGGACTGTACTTATACATAGCATAATTTGCTTCATCAGAAGACGTGTGCTGCAAAGCCCAGAATGAGGCTGCAAGCGGGGCAGAGATCCGCCCGAGGTCCGCAAAAAAAAAAGCAAAGAAAGCAAGGCTCATGACTTTACTGTCTGTCTGATGAATGAATCCTTCAGCAGCCCAGAAGCCGACAGTTATTCTGTTTCATGTCGGGTCAACCAGGATACAAATAAGCTTTGAATGGCTGTCGCCTGTTTCTGCGAGGTAATAGTGAGTTATGCTATTTTAAATAAATAACCTGGCTCATAATATTGTTAACACTGAGTGTTTTTATGTGCTTGGATCTTGTATATTAATTTATTTTTACTTCTGTTATCCCAAATTCCTAATCGAATTTGAGGCTGTGCATAAATTAAACCGCATTTCTCCAAACTAGGTCTATTATTCACAGAGATCTACAGAAACCCCCCTAAAAACTGGTTTGCTGCCAGAGAGAGTGGGGAAATATCCTTAACAAAAATAATGAAATAATTATATATTATCTAACCTGTTTTAGAAAGTGGTCGCTGTAAACTTTGGCATTGTTGGAGCTCTGCTCCTCCCAACCGAAGGCGGTGGTTTAAAATCCACGTTTTACAGCGTTGTTTTGTCAGTTTTTCGCCATTTTTCAACTTTGTTAACGACAGTTTTAGGTACTCCAAAAAAAAAAAAAAGGTATCATTTTCTCTCTGATAGCGTTATTGGAGCAACCATAAACTGCAGACACAGAGGCCTTTTCCACACACAGATATTATAGGGGATTATCACGCTTACCGGAACTTCACGGTATTTGGGCACTTCCTCTTCCGGGCCATCTTTAACGACAGCCGTTCCTGCTCTGTTATCCTGTTTAAAGGCCTCCTCCCACTGAAAACCCGTTTAACTTGCTTCTTCTGAAATACGGAGGGTTTCCCCTTGTTTACTTACACATGCTGACTTGCTAGTGTTGCGTTCCCCCAGTCGCCTGTGCTTTCTCATCAGAGAAACAATAAGAAGAAAAGAGCGAATCGGGAACAGCCTCGCACTTCTACGTCACATTGCAAATAGCGTATCCCACGTGGGGTTTCTATCTGTCCATTGGAAGGCAGGTAATCACTCCACTACACACTAGAACTGAAGACAGCACGACTGTAGCTTCGGAGTTGAGAACCTAATTAGCTAACTGTTTGTTAGCATGGCGGAACAAACTTGTTTGTCGGCTCTATTTCCTGTCTGTAAAAAAATAAGAGCGGAGGGCGGAGCTTCGTTCATACACTGATGGGAGGCAGCCAATCAGACGGAAATTCATTAGAAGGACCCGGAAAAACCTGCCGTTGGACCACAAGCCTCTCTTCTAGTATACAAATACAGCTGGATACTAAGATACCAGAAGGTTTTTTTAAACAGAAACGATGCAGAATGCATTCAATAATAATGGAAAACACAGAAATATTAATGAAATGACCGTGGAAGTACAACTTTAAATCGTATAAACTCCAAATCGGGTCTGTACCCCCCCCCCCGTTTCCAGTGGAACAACTGGGGACTGCCAAGAAAAGAAACGCTTTCAGATGCTTGTGTGTTTTCAGCCGCACAAAGTTAGGCACGTCATCGAGTTGGCTAATGCTAGCCTACTTTCACGACTGCGCAGTCTGCCGGCCACAAACAAACGTGTGTCGTTTTATTATAAAGTTCGGTCCTTCACCGCGGCGAATCGGTCGTTTTGATCCACTTCTTCCTTAGCATCACTTCAGTCTGGAATGAAAACTTGGCATTGGCGTTTATCCGATTTACAAAGTTTAACAGAGTAGTAGCTGGCGGACTACTGTTAGCAGGTTAGCATTAGCCAGCTTGATGACGTGCCTAACTTTGTGCAGCTGAAAACACACAAGCATCTGAAAGCGTCTCCTTTCTTGGCAGTCCCCAGTTGTTCCACTGGAAACGGGGAGGTACAGACCCGATTTTCAGATGTTTGTGTGTTTTAAGACGCACAATGTTAAGCACGTCAGTAAACGCTAGCTGGCTAATGCTAGCATGCTGTGAAGTGCCGGTGTTGTGCCCCACCGGCGACAAACAAACGTGTGTTTTATTATCAAGTTCGGCCCTTGACCGTGGCGAATCGATCGCTTTGATCCACTTCTTCCTTAGTATCACTTCAGTTTAGAATGAAAACTTAAGTATGTTTGGAGTTTATCCGATTTAAACAGTATAACAGAGCAGGAACGGCTGTCGTTAACATGGCCCGGAAGAGGAAGTGCCCAAATACCGGGAAGTTCCGGTAAGCGTGATAATCCCCTATAGGCGACTTTCCTTCTGGCCCTCCGTCTGCATTTTGCGCGCTAACGTCTTATGAACGTGACGTAAGGTGCAAGCAACCAACTATGGCAGCTACAGTCACTTCTGATTGGTTCTCTCCGGTTCACTTTCCTTCTGTTAGTCCCGCCTCTCGTCTTGCATTGGAAATCAGTCCCCAGCGGAGGGAACCCAGACTGACTTGCCGTGTATCTCATACAGGCTGGTGTACCAGGCTAGTAGTGCATACAGGCTCGTTTTACATCAACATTACTGATTGGCCAGCAAGCCAGGAATGCGGGGCTCGAGCATTTTGATTAGTGAATAGGTTTGTCACTCAAGTGTCAGAGAGGAAAAAAAACCCAAAAAACCTAAGGCTCATGAGGTTAGGTTATCGCAGTAGTTTAAACCTCAATATCGATGCGGTTAAGGTTAATCGTGCAGCCCTAGTTATCATTTACATTCAGTGGCCCTGATTTACGAAAGGTTTGCTCGTGTTAAAACGGGCACTATCTTCATTACATGCGCAATAATCTGCAGAGTTGATTTACAAAGCAGGGCAAAATAGCCCTGCTATCCATTTTGCGCGTCTGCTGTAGACGGATATGCCATCTGGGCGTTTCTGCCAGAATGCGCAAAATATTCGAGGAGACTATGAAAACAATCAGCTTAACACGCTCAATGTGATTTATCAACCTTGCAATGGAAAGCGGGCGCAAAAAATTGCGTGTAATTTAGCACGTTTGAAAAGCAGGTGTTAACTGGAAGCTTTACGCACTGATGACTTAAAGAATGCTGCAAACAGGACTGCAGACATGCAGCATCGGGTCAGAATCATTTCTCATGAGGTGTGCAGGCGACACGCCAAGTTTTCATTATTTAATTAAATAACAATCAACATCACTGTTTAATATGATTATTCTAGACATGAACCAGAACATCTGCAGCTGCAGCATCATGGTAGTTAAAGCTGACATTATTTATGTCTTTTTATTTTCTTTTATTTTTTGCCAATGCCATATTTTTAAATTTAGATAATTTCCAGCGTGCTCCTCTTCTTCTCCTTAAACCAGCTAGCTTACGAAGACGTAGATATGAGTCCAACCGAAGAACGTTTGGCTGAAGAAGTAAGGAAAATCCAAAATCGCCCCATCGTCTTTATTTTGCATCAAAAGCATCTCTGTTATTCGGCTGCAGCAACAACAACAGTCTTTCTCTCTCGGACGGCATCATAGGATCAGGCCAGTCTTGCGTAGCGACCCCTCCTGTGTATCCGGCAGCATGATGGAGAACTATGAAGGCTGGAGGGGTCTCCGTCATTACGCAGTTGGATAACGCATTACGTAGTCTGAGTCTGAGAAGTATATTGTGGCATTAATTCTAACCTAAACTCTAAAACCAAATCTTGACCCTCAAAAATGGGTTTTTCTTCAGCTTTTTTAGTGAGGACCGGCCAAAATATCCTTACTTTGCAAAATGTCCTCACTTTGTTGGTTAAAGACTCAAAACGGTCCTCACAATGTGGCAAGCACAGGAACACCCACACATGTAGTTGCCTGGACCACAACATCAAATCACATTTTCATTAGTTTCCATGTTGATTCTTGATCAGAGCCTGAAAAAATGATTTAACTATTTAATCCATTGTTACATTCCAGGGTCCGTCTCCTCTGGAGAAGAAATAAGGACGTCCATCTCAGTCTCACAGAAGAGGTCGGATAGAATGCGACATGCCCGTACCTCTGCAGTCGCTATGACGCAGATCAGATATGTATTCAGTACCACATAGAAATGTGAATCTGATCCAAATAATCCAAATAAAAAATAATCGGGTTGTACTGGCCCTGTGAGGGTGACATATATCGTAAGAAGGGTCCATGATACAGTGGAGAGATGGAGGAGTTCCCAAAACACTTTTATCAAAGTCTGGGTTTATTATAATGTGAGTAAAGTAAAGCTAGGTACACACTACAGGATTCCTGAGACCTTCGTTCAGATGTAGAGACCCACACACTTGATGATTACAAAGTCAAATCACACACGATCTGCCTCTTTGATCATATAGTGTGGTTTGTACAGGACAGAGAACACCTCACACTAACTGATTCGTCAGCAGAGAAAATCGGCTCCTTCACTGTCAACATTTGAAATCTTGCGATATCAGGCGAGACATCGTTACGAGACTTCGCTGCAAGACTTCATGACGAGACTTTAGCATGAAGTTTTTTTAAAAAAACCCCCGTAGCGGACTTTTCAACCTCTTACATTGTAGAAAAAAACACACATACATAGAAAATAACATTGTGGAAAAAGTCATAGAGAGTAATAAGAATGTGGCTGTATGACGGCGAGTTGGAGGTGAATAAAAATGGCCACAAACATTAGATAGCTTGGAGATCAGGGCTGTAAGCTAATGGCTATGTGCTCTTTGTTTTTGTTTACTTCCTTTTCCGTCAGTCAGCTGTTCGTCAGCTGTTAGCTTTTGCGTTTTGATTGGCTGTTGTTCCGGGAGCCTCCACGTGATTTCCCAATGAGAGCAGCGTTTTTGATTTTGCACAGCTGTGAACACTGTGCGTGTTCGGGTCCTCTCGGATCACCACACACACCAGGATTTCTAGTCGCAAATATTAAACATGTTCATTATCTACGATCTCTCCTTCCAAGCCTTCCGAGGATCGGATCGAACAAAATCACCCGTAAGTCACATCACACCATGAGAAGATCAGATGCGATGTTTTTTGCAAACATCCAACAATCGGACCTTTGCTGGCTTTGATCGTAAGGGGAAGATCGGGACAGCATAAATCAGGCTGATTTTCCTGTAGTGTGGACCTGCCTTAACACAGTAACAGAGTTTTGGGGTAAAAACGCAAATATCTGACGACCATTTTCACAGTGTGACATTTTCTGACGGTGCACGTGAGTCTAGACATCTCTCATGTCATCCTGCATGTGTGGTGTCAGACCCGGTGGGTCTGGTTCTGTAGAACATTAATGCTGCTGGGGAGGACGCAGAGATGATAAGAGCCATAATCAGTTCCTCCGTACAAGCGGACACGCGCACTTCTGTTGTTTTTCTGCTTTTATCGGGATGTTTCACATCTGGATGTGAGGATGAAAAGTTTCCTGGAGACCCGAGCATTAGGGATGTATATCGTTATGATTTTATCGATACCGATACCAATATCGATACTCCTTATCGATAATCGGTATTTATTGATTCTCTTATTGATACTATAACATAATTTAGAGTAAATAATAAAGACATTACAAGATGTTACAAGATCCCGTGGTGGAGAATATATGTTAAGATGATGTTGAAGAAGCCTGGACATAAAAGTGGGTGAAGGACAGCTGGGAGAATAAGGGCATTGTGTCTGTCTTAGTCCATCATTGTGATTATTTGACTGCGTAATGATAACTTAATGGTTAGGTAGATGTACAAAAAGTATCAATAAGAGTATCGTTAGTCCAGAATCTTAACGGTACCCTGGTATCGTTAAGATTAGGAACAATACCAAACGATACCGGTACTCGGTATACATCCCTACCCGACATGCCTCCGTTTCTGCTCGTTTGCGTTTTCCTGCTCGGAGATAGTTTCACCCGCTGCTGCATAAGGGGATCTCTCTCTCTCTCTCTCTCTCTCTCTTTCTTTCCAAAAGCGCAAAGAAGAGAGTTTTGTGTTTTCCGTGGGTGGGTAACCAGAGCGCTGGTTCAGGTGGTTTGCCTCTGATCCTCTTCATCAGGAGAACCGATGGTCAGCCTCGGGTCTGAAGAAGCAGCTGTAACTTTCCTCCTGCTTCTGTTCTGGAGCTTATTTATGTGAATCTGACAGAGATGCTACTGTAAATAAGATTTTTCATTTTCAGTTCGCATCGTGCTCGTGTTCACCGCAGCGCGAAGTCCGACACTCATGATCCATCAGCTGATGGATAAAAGAAGACAGTTTGAGCACATTTGAGCTTTTACCTCCTAAAATCATTTTTTCTTTGATTGTGTAAAGTCAGGCGGAGCTTTTCACTGCTGTCCATCAGCTGGGTGCAGCTAATTAAAACTGATTTTTACAACTTTTAATAGAGAAAGCTTCGTTAGGCAGAGCTGCTGATATATCGGCCTAATATATCGGCCGGCCGATGTATGGGTCGATCCCTACTACCTTCGTAATACCATGAACATGCTACAGCACCTCAAGCGATTCCATCCCGAGGCAGGGAACGCACCGCCGCCTGTCCCAGCACAACAGAGGACCATCTTTGGTACGATCACTAAACTTCCCAAGAATTGGGAGAAAGCCAGTTGGATCACGCATGCAACACGCCGATTCATTGGCACGGATTTACCAGCATTATTCAGCGGCAACCATTAAGGCTTTCCATAAAATACCATAGAGCCGCAGAGCCACGTTACAAATGCCCGCATCGCACCTTTATATTTTGCAACGAAGGAGTTCCCAAAAATCTACAACGATGCTAAAGAGAAGGTAAATATTTGTTGGCTATTTGTTTGTGCAAGTTAGGTCTCTGTTATC